>SCLG01000079.1:518941-531086 GCA_004367875.1 Oikopleura albicans | reverse complement strand
AAAAAAATCGCCATACGCTGAATTTATTCCACAAGCTCAATTTATTCCATATGATGAATCCGATTATACAGGGGTCGTTTTGAGCTCAGATTGTCGTCTTGACTCGGAGATTCGCGCCCCCAGCGACGCAGTTTTTCTCATGTCTTTGGCAAAATTTCCCGAAAATTCACTTCCACATTTAACAAAAAAGAATCCGACCTGTTGTATTGTCAACGCTTTTAAACGAAAAACGGGAAAATGTGCACTTATTCTGAAACGAAAGTCGGAACAAGTAGACGAAGAAAATGCAAAGAAGGCGAAAGTTTGAAAGAATACATCGTTTGATGAAATAAAAAAAACATCTCAACAATATTGTTTTTTATTGAGCACAAAAAATGCTCAAATTTCAATCGTTCAAGATCTGATATTAGCAGTCAGTGTGCAAGAACTACAGGGGTTGGTTATAAGGTCGCATGTTTTGTGCGCCACAACCCGTTATAACGTCTAAGTTAACGAATTTGGGTATAATTTTGTGATCAATGACATTTTTAACTGGCAGTACGACTACTGTGTGGGTCATAAGGTCATTGATTAAACCTGACATAGTGATCGAGAGCCCAAAGGCGTACAGGTGGGTGGTTATAAAGTCAGCCATTTGGCCCTTATTAGGTCAAGTTAGTTTTTTTTTGCACTAACAAATTTTAGTCCTCGAAATTTGTTTCAGATGGTTATAAGGTCAAGTAAATTCTTTCAAAGTGCATTAAGGTCAAGTCAGTTATACGACTTTGACATTATAACGAACCCCGCCTGTAGTAAGTCTTTAAAACCAACCCCATATCTCGCCATTCTCCGAAATGGTTTCAAATGAATCGGTGCTAAATAGTTATCTAATTTGATAATTTTAATTTTTCAGATGCAATGAATAGACTTATCGCTTTTTGCGTTCGGTCTAACCTTAACCATCGACGTCGGGCTCACACGGTTCCGGACCATTTAAAACGCTCGGGCAAAAAAATTCCCGTCGGACAGACGCTTCAGTCCAGTCAAGAAAAAATTAAAAAAATTGACAAATTTTTGACCGTTTCTTTTGGATTGTTTGTGGTTGGAGCTGCTGGATATTATTTGAAACCTTCCATAGAAGTATTTAATGTTTATAAAAAGTGACGGGTTTTCAATCTAACGCACGGTTTTAACAGTAATGAGTATAATTTATTAGGTCTTCAAATTTTCGTGAAAAGGTGTATCCACCCTAAAGTTTAGGGCCGCGGGTAAAACTCGGGTTTTCCGGTCGGGTCAGCGACCCTAGGTAATTTGTATGTCGGATTCCGGCTCGGGTCTGCTAAAAACTCGGGTCAAAAAACTTGGGTCTAGACCTGAGCAAAAATGCCTACCCGACCCGTGCCTTACCCGTTTACTCGAGTAGGAGATCGGGTGGGGTACCCGAGTGTCAAGCTCTGTATTGGGCGGCCCAATTTGGGCCCTCATTTGTTTTTTATGTTTTCCCACGAGTTAAGGATAGTTTATGTTTTCCCACGAGTTAAGGATAGTTTAGCATTTTTTGGTAAAATTAAAAAAAAAAGATGAGATATGTTAAATAACCCCGGTCAGTACGAGTATGCCGTCTCAAATGATTATGGGGATGATGCCGTTGAAAGGTGGATAAATTTGTTTAGAAAATTACCACCCGAGGAAGCTTATGAAGTGGTTATTAAAATGCGACCTTATGTAGAAGAACCTCTTTTCTTCGACATGTGCAGAGTTGGCTGTTATCTCGTTTTTTCATTATTCAGGTTTTAATAACAAAAATTATAAAATAAAATTTTCGAACGAGAATATACTTTTGGTAATAACACAAAATTTTGTTGACCTATTTGACCGCTAATTATACAATCGGTCATGTTCCGAGGTCAATTTTGACATACATGGGGCGCCGATTAAGAGTACAGGGGTCTGGTTATAAGGTCACAAAAGGTGACCGCTATAAGGTCAAGTCATCTTTTTTGCACTAAGGTCAAGTCATTTTTTTTCAAGATAAATGTCTTTTTTCACTTTTTTGGGGTTTAAATTTCGAACTCGACATATACGTTTAGAACGACAGGGGTAAACACCGGTAAAAAATTTTTTATAGAAATGATCATTTTTTTTTGGGTTTAAATTTAGAACTCGATATATACGTTTAGAACGACAGGGGTAAACACGGGTAGTAAAATTTTTTTATAGAAATTAGTCTTTTTTCTCTCTTTTGGGTTTAAATTTAGAACTCGACATATACGTTTAGAACGACACGGGTAAAATACGGGTAATATTTTTTTTTATAGAAATCATATCTTTTTATACTTTTTGTGCACTAAGGTCAAGTCTTTTTTTTGGAGTGCATTAAGGTCAAGTCATTTTTTGGGGCTTGACCTTATAACCAGACCCCCTGTAGGGCCGCCACGTAAAAGTTTCATTTCTAAACAAAAAAATATATCTTTATCTGTTTTATACCTTTAAAACAGCCTATTACAGAGCCGAAAAGTTCAGAAGTTTGGCCCTTGATCTTATCAGAGCCCATCCAAAACTGTTGAATCTCAAAAATATAAATGGTTATGACATTATGATTGACCTGCTGATAAAACAGGTGCCTCTTGATATGATCCACGAATTGCTGGATCTTGGCGCCAACGTTAACGGAAAGGACAAAATGGGTCGGTCGACGTTGGAACATGTAATTAATTATAAACATGCTTCAAAAGAACTGCTGATAAAGTTTGTTGAACTTGGGGCAAATATTAACAAAACGATTCCCTTTATGACAAATGAAAACCGAAAGATACAAGAAACGTTAGAATCCAGACAGCGGAAAGAGTCAGGTAAGTTAACTATTTATTTAACAAAGCGGACTATAATAAGTTCAGTGAAGTAAATATGATGTTCTTTTTTGTACCGGAAGTGGTTATAAGGACTGAGATTTTGGACGCTATAAGTAGCCTAAAACGTCTTCCGGTAAGACTCTTACCGTATATTTTTAACTTGTCGTCTATTTAACCCAAGACCTTATTACCACCTACTGTAGATTTTTGTTGGACATGGTCGAAATCAGAGGTCGGCAAAATCGATTTTTTTTTCTACCCGACCCGAATCCGACTGACGGAGAAAACAACGACTTTTAGCCGAATCACAAACCCGAGTTAAATTGGTTGAATTCCAGGTCGGGTTTTTAACCCGGAAAAAATCGGTTTGGGTTTTATGACCCAGCAAAAACTCGGGTTTATACCCGAGCTCGGGTCGGGTACCCGACGGCCGGCCTCTGCTCAAAATGAAAACATGTTTTAAAAATTTTCAATGGATTCGAAAACATTTCAATTGTTTTTAAATAATCTGTATGTTGTTTTTGGGTGAACGTTTACGGTTTTTAGAATCTTGAATCTAAGTTTATTACAGTTTGGAAACAAACAGAATATTTTAATACATTAACTGTTGTGCGCTCGTCTGTGCAACTACGGACAAATACAAAAACAAGTTCAAAACAATAATTACAAACCCGAATCGTAGTTTTTTCTTTCATTTCTAGAAATTCAAAACGGGCGCACAACAGTTAAGGAGGGGTCCGTCATGTTGTGTACAAACTCAACCTGAAAATAATTAAAGCGTATTTGTGTCCTAAATTTAATGTTTTTACTACAGTTCAAGGTGTTAACTAATATTATAAAGCATTACCAAGTTCACTTGGCTACTGAGTTCTAGAAATTTCGAGCTTTCAAAATTTTGACCAAAATGGAAATTAATAAAAATGGCCATACAATTTTTGAAAAATACTTAGGGTTCACATNTTTATTTTTCGAAATTTAGAACGTTTTTTTTGTGTCAGATATGCCTTATTCACTAAGTGCTAGCCGTGTAGCCAAAAATGATCAATTTGTGGTATTTTTATGAGTCCGGCCATTTCGCCGATAAAAATCGTTATCATACAGTCCAGCATCAGGCCGCATATTGTACAAATAAGCGCCACGCATGTAAATAACTTTGGTTGTGATATCGGTCTGAATAACAATAAAATTGAATGGACAACGTTGAATTACAGGGGGTTTGGTTATAAGGTAAGCCATTTGGACCGTTATAAGGTCAAGTCAGTTTTTTGTACAAAGGTCAAGTAAGTGATACATGCTACAGCGGCAGCGTGAATTTTCACAGAAAGTTTTTCAGATATTTTTTTCGTGCAAAATGTTGTTTTATAATTTTAAACTCACCGATTATTTTATAATATCGTCTCTCGGGCGATTAAATGTATATGTTAAGGATTTAAATGTATTATTAAATGCTATATTTTAAGGATGTGCCTAACCCTACTGTCTGAAAATCATGTATCCGAGCTGGACTGATTTTCTTTTACAAAGTAATTTTTCAAGATTAATTTTACGAAAGGCTCATTATTTCTATTCATTATCAACATAGGCGTACTTAGTAAAATCGCCCTTGTTTTTGTCAATAATTATTTCGTACAATTGTATCATTTGTTTTCAAACAAAATCAAATATGTTTGTTTTACTTTTCGAGTGCTTTTCAAAAAGGTGTCGAAAATTGTTTTATAACTCACCGGTAGCAAAAAATGAGCATTCCGATCCATGATCCAAATGAGCCGCCCAGCATAATTTGTAAATGAATAACAGACGGACTAACCCGAGAAACTTTACATTTTCTTTGAATGGTATCGACCAATGGGGTGATAAGCGCCAAAAAGTTTGTTGTCACCATCCATGTCACCATGAACCCACTACACTTATTTCAATTAGGACTGTTTATTTGTAAATATTTTTTATACTAAAATTGTGTAACTTTGGAGATTACAAAAGGCTGAACAGTATAAAATTACTATTTCTCGAATTAAAAATTATGATGATCATAATAAGCGTTGAAAATTCCATATTTCGGTAAAAGTTAAAGATATAGGGGTGGTTATAGGGTCTGAGATTTCGTCCATTATAAGGTCTTGAGGTCTTTTTTGCACTATTTTTTAAAGTGGAAATTTTTTATCAGATACTTATAGGCTTTTATGGCCTTTTGAAAATTCATCTAAGGTCTTATAAGATATGATTTTTTCCACAAGATCTTATTAATCCACCCCGTGTACGTCTAAAATCTCATTCGTTATTTTTTTAGACACTGTCATATGCATAACATTACCTAAGAACCAAAAGTTCCCGATGAGGCTCTTTCTGGAACATATAGTAAGTTGCAAGGCCACCTGCCAGAAGACACAAGCAGTGAATCATTAAATAAATCAAAATATGAAAAACCCAACTAATCGGTTTTTGGCCAAAATATTTTGCGGTTTGCGGTCGGTGGAATAATTCGATTTCGTCTTCTGAATCTGTTTCAATTAGTAATGTTTGTTGTTCACGGCCTCTCCGAGTTTTCATTGGGTTTAGCATTTGGAACTCTTTTCTAGGTTTTGCATGAGTAAAAATCCATATGTAATTTGTTAAATTTTTATTAACCAGTTTTTACAAAAATATATTTTACTTGTTTTATATTTCAATATATTTAAATAAATTTAAATTAAAATTAATACATTTTTTAATACATTTTAAATTTAAATTAATACATTTTTTCAAGAGAAATGTTCCTCAAACCGGAACAGTCCGTGCTCCCAAATCTTGACAGATTGATCTTTTGTTGACAAAAAGTGTCAAGAAAAAGCCGTCACGACTGTTATATTAACACGACAATTATATTAACAAAATTGGGTTATCTTAACAATTGTTCTATGAAATTACCGCTTACCAAGCGCACTACCTAATTATCTCACTTTATTACACTTTTCGAGCACCTCAGTTAAGTTAACTGATTATGTGGTGTGTATAACTGCTACCATAAATAATAAATTTAACGAAAAAACTTGTATTTGGCGAAGTTTTCTGGACGAACTGCGAAAAAAAGTACTTTCCAAAAAAAAAACACCAGCTGTATCGTAAACGGGTCATATATAAGTCCATGTTCTTCTGACCCTTTCTATAGGTTAATAGTTAAACCTATTTTAGCCAACCAATACTAAATGATCTCGCTTCACTTTGAAAATTAATAAAATATCATAGTATATAAAAGCTGCACACAACGAATATCGTTTTCTACATCCTTGTTCGAAGCTTTTTATCTTAGTTTTGATTTTTCCGTCTTTGACCCTCAGACAATTTTCAATGGCAAATCACATTTATTCGGTAATTTCTTAGTAAAGCACGCCTGCCTTCATAACGTGTACCGTTATAAAGACAAGTCAAGTTGTTTTGCACTAACGTCAAGTCAGTTATGTTGAGAGGCATGCTTTTTGGGAAAAATCCTTAAAATCATGTCTTTTTTTTCATTTTTAGATGATTTACAATCCCGAGTTTCTGAAAAATATTTTTAGAAAAAGCTCTTTTTAAACTGTTTTTTTTTATAAAAAGCGTACCTATTGGGAATAAGGACTTTAACTCGAATTTTAGATTCATTTTGTGGGAGGGCAAAGCTAAGTATGGAAAAAACTCTGTTTCGGACTAATGAACAAAAAATGTACGAAACACCAAATCAAAGACCAGTGGGTACTTTGCTGGGTACTAACGTTGAAGATGAGGACCGGAAGTTGTACCCGACAATATTTACCTGTTTATCCTTGAACAATGATAGAGAACTTGTTAAACGTTTGATACCTTATGCAAACGAAGAAAGTATATCAAAAGGTCGATTTTAATTTAGTACGGCTTAAAAAATATTTTTTTGTATTTCAATATAAACTTACGTCTTAAACTTGTGCGATCTTTTTCAAAGCTTTTTTTCAAAACATTATAGTCCTTACTCCCAATTCGGACGTTTTCGGTTCTCGAAAATAGCGTCCGAAAAAGGAGCATCGTCACAAAAAGGATCAGATTTCTCTTAGGCTCATTTTGGCCGAAGAAGGAGAAATCGTCCGAAAAAAGGATTAAGGACCGTAGTATACAGTCAATACTTTACTTTGGCCTTACTAAATTATCATCGACCACAGCAATTCAATGGACGTCTACAATCGGGGCATGTGACGCTTTGGAGCTACTTTTATCGAATTTTAGCGGCGAAGTTCCAAATAATTATGGTCTTTTGGAACATAGCTTCATGAATGGGTATCTCGAAGTAACCAAGCTTTTACTCGGACATTCAAAAATCGACGAGAAGACGGTCATTAACAGTAATATGTTTCATCGACTTAAGTTATTAGAGCCATTTCTGCCTCACAAGGCAGACCATGTTGTCAAATATTTCGAAGCTGTGGGGGTTCTGGAACCTGAAATTTCGAAAAATTTTGGAAAAGAAGTCCCAAAAGATGATTTCCTGAAGTCGATAAGTCGCGAAACTGGCGGGATAGTTCACGTTATTGGAGTCGACGATACAAATCCAGAATTAGCGTCACTTATTCAAAATGTTGTAACCGCTGTGAGACCCGAGCAAATTCTAGTCCCACTTTGTCCAGAGCGCAAAGAAATACTGTCGTTTTGTAAGTTTAGTAAAAAAATTTTGATTTGCTTTTCAGGATTTTATTTGTGATCGAGTTTTTGGCATAAAAAATATTTGAAATCATTATAATTGCACTAAAGCCATTCGAATTTTCAAATTATATACCCGATTTTTAACAGTAAAATGAAGTTTATAGACTATAACTTATACTGTATAAGTTATACAGTATATAACATTATACAGTCCTTAACCATTTATCGGACGTTTTCGGTTCTCGAAAATAGCGTCCGATAAATGAGCATCGTCACAAAAGAGGTCATTTTTTTATTAGAGTGACCCCATTTTGGCCAAAAAAGCGTCCGATAAATGAGCGTCCGATAAATGGTTAAGGACTGTAATTTAGATGTGTTGAAAATGTTTCTTTGAGGATAAGGCTGTAAATAACCCTGAATTTTAACATGCCATTATTTTGCTTGTCATAATTATCAGTACCAATCCCGTACGGCGACTTAAACTTGAGCAAAAACTAAAATTGGCCCCCAGTTTTCTTGGGACTTGATTTCGTTTTTCTTTTTGGTCAAAATCATTATCTCTCAAGGGGGAAATTATTGATTTATTTAGTTTTCTTGTCTCTTCCCAGATGGACGTGTTATTTCATAACTGTCTTATTTCAGCAGAAAGTGATTGTATTGACGAATTAAAAGCAAGGCTTGATCAGCTTTACACGACAAATTCTGATGCAATGACCGAAGAGGTAAAACTTCAAAAATTTTATGATACCGAAAGAATGGCGCGCAAATTATATCCTTATCGCGACATTCGAGCCGTTGTCGAGTCGGCAACGGAGCTTCAAAATTGTACATTAAATTTATCAGGAAATAAGTTTGATAAATATAGCATATTTTTTATATGGAAGTCATGTCTTTTTACATTTTTTAAGAAATGCGGTTTTTTAAATGGTTATAAGGTCAAGTCATTTTTTTTAAATCGCATCGAGATCAAGTGAGTTTGACCTTGACCTCATAACCAGGGATCGAAAAAACGTGTGATTTTGGCCAAAATGCAATCACACTCACAAAATCACAGAAATCACAAAATCACAATTCAAAAAAAAACCGAATAACAATCACAAAAGCCAAAAAAATTTTCAATCACAATCACGCAAAAATCACACGTGTGATTGTGAGTGTGATTTTGTGATGTTTGTGATTGCATTTCAATCCCTGCTCATAACCAACAACGCTAGTAGATTTTTTTTTGTTCAAACTTTCAACAGAGCCGCCTGTATCAGAAGTTTACCGACGACTTGGAAAAGTGTCAAAATCGGAGCAAGATAAGTTTGAGCTCTACACCAGATCGCGCATACTTGACTTTGACTCTTGGAAAAAGTGTCACAAAAAAGAGTTTCGTGATTTTTTGGCAGAGCAGCGAAAAAAGTCTTTTCCCACTATAGATGGGTTTTATTACCAGAAGAAGGCAGACTATATTGTGCAAAAATTAAACGAAGTAAACGCTGCTAATAGTACCCTAATGCTCGTTGATATTGAACTTTTTGATGATATCTGCGAACGAATTCACTGACAGAAAAGATACGAATCCTCGTTCCAATAAATTTATGAGTCAATTTTTTGTTTTGTTTACTCGATAGTATACAGGGGAGGGCCAAGTAACGGCACGCCGCTTAAGGGTGGGTGGGCGCCAAGTAAGGGTAGGTTTTTTTTTGAAAAAAACTTCGAGGCAGAGTAAAGTAAAGGCGGATAAGGGCCTCCATATGATATGGACCATATCAAACTTTTTTCACTATATAATTATTTTTGCAATTGGTATAATGAAGATAATATACAGTCCTTACTCATTTTTCGAACGCTCCTTTTTCGGCCAAAATTGGCCATTCTAATGGAAAAATGATCCTTTTTGTGACGTTGTTCCTTTTTCGGACGCTATTTTCGAGAACCGAAAAAGAAGTAAGGACTGTAACTAACATGTCAATCGCATCTCTAAGTGAAATAAAAGTGTTAGAAGTGACAACGCTAAGTATGGGTTTCCTCTTTAGTTATAATGGTTGAAGTCATTGAACCGGTTTGGGTCCTCAAAAATACCGGTCTTTCTTGGCTAAACTTTGCGATATGTCCACAGTGCACTTTCTGCCATGTTTTTCGATTTGCGGTTAATTAACTGTTGTGCGCCACCCAGAAAAAGAATGCGTCATGCGCCACGGTGGCCAGATATGGCCACCACTTATTCCACCATTACAACAAAACTATTTGGTCGATTTCCGCNACTTGACTTTGACTCTTGGAAAAAGTGCCATAAAAAAGAGTTTCGTGAATTTTTGGCAGAGCAGCGAAAAAAGTCTTTTCCCACTATAGATGGGTTTTATTATCAGAAGAAGGCAGACTATATTGTGCAAAAGTTAAACGAAGTAAACGCTGCTAATAGTACCCTAATGCTCGTTGATATTGAACTTTTTGATGATATCTGCGAACGAATTCACTGACATAAAATGATACGAATCCTCGTTCCAATAAATTTACGAGTCAATTTTTTGTTTTGTTTACTTGATAGTATACAGGGGGAGGGCCAAGTACGAGCACGCCGCCTAAGGGCGGGTGGGCGCCAAGTAAGGGTAGGTTTCATTTTGAAAAAAACTTCGAGGCAGAGTAAAGTAAAGGCGGAAAAGGGCCTCCATATGATATGGACCATATCACACTTTTTTCACTATATAATTATTTTTACAATTGATATAATAAAGATAACATACAGTCCTTACTCATTTTTCGGACGCTCCTTTTTCGGACGATGGCTCCTTTTTCGGACGCTTTTTCGGCCAAAATGGGCCATTCTAATAGAAAAATGATCCTTTTTGTGACGATGCTCCTTTTTCGGACGCTATTTTCGAGAACCGAAAAGGTCCGAAAAAGGAGTAAGGACTGTAATTAACATGTCAATCGTATCTCTAAGTGAAATAAAAGTGTTAGAAGTGACAACGCCAAGTATGGGTTCCCTCTTTAGTTATAATGGTTGAAGTCTTTCAACCGGTTTGGGTCCTCTAAAATAACGGTCTTTGTTGACCAGACTTGACGATATGTGCACAGTGCACGCTATGCAATGATTTTCGATTTGCGGTTAAATTAACAAACAAAAAAAAAACTGACAAGTTGCGTAGTTTCAATAAATATAATAATTTATTATCATTTTTATTCGTGATGTGCACAAATGAGAAGAAGTTTTTAATGTCGGATAATGAAAGAAATAGCGAAAGTCAGTCGGGAAAACGCACACTTTTGAATTTTTCCAATCGGGAAACACAATACAGAGGGGGTGCTAAATAAGGGCCTGCTAAATAAGGGTCGCTTGTGCTAAATAAGGGTCGGTAGTGCTAAATAAGGGTCGCTTTTTTCGGTAAAAAATATTATTGCCCAAATAAGGGTCGCTGATTTAAACATTGTTTCCCACATGGGCATTTTTGCTAGATTTTTGTTCGTTTATGGATATAATAAGTTAAAATTGTACTAAATACACGTTTATAATTCTAAAATTGATAAAATCATTTATAAGACGCAAAAATCATAATTACGTCCGGTCAAAACACTGAACTCGCCTAATGCTGGGTGTGCTTAATAAGGGCCAGTGTGCTTAATAAGGGTCGTTTTTCAAAAATCGTTAACCGACCCTTAATACGCACACCCCCTGTACGTTTTAAAATAATAAATTTATTAACATTTTAAATTTATCCCAATGAAACAAGCTAAGCCTAAAGCCGTACTATATTGTATGATATCATTAATACTAGTATTTCAAATATAAATCTTGAACGCAAAAATATAATTAATTTATTAGAAAATAAGAATATTAACGAAGTAGGTGAGCTGACCTTAAGTTCGTTATTAAAATTTTGGAAAGAACTGTAAGTGAACTTTAGCTGTTTATTTGTGTGAAAATGAGCCAAAGTTATTAGCAAGCCCCTAGAGCCCTTTTTGAACTTGTCTGTAATTAGCCAGTTAGCCTAATCGTAGCGTCTTTTGGGAAATAATGAAGATTCCAGAGAACATACCCCTTTCTTATTATTACTAGCTATTTTTTTTTACTAAACTAAACTAAATATCGCCAAAAATAAGTCAAAAATTATCCTATTTCAATATTGCAAATGTTGAAGCATTTGGTGAAAAATCGATTTGTAGCAAAAAACGGCCAGAAACTTGCGGATTGTAATATAACTTTCGGCCACAATTGAAACTCTGTAAATATACGTAAATTCTGTATCAGAATAGCAATTAACTAATTTCGATGTTCGGCCACCTACGGCGCTCTATCTATGGCGCAAATTACAAATTGGCCAATTAAATTCCTTCATAAAGTTTGTGAAACACGGGTTATAAATTATGACTCATAATTTTAAGTTAAACATTGAAAACACTTTATTGTCATTCTGGAGTACAGTCCTTACTCAAAGGATGTTATACCACAAATGTAATAGACACAAGGGTCTTTATTTATTTGAAAAAATTTCCAATTATTAAACCAAACGCCCAATTATCTTAACAAAATTCAATTATTTTAACAATTTTTGAACACTTTTTAGATAACTGATTAAGTGGTGTATATTATCTTTGATAAACCGTAAATTTCCGGCGTTCGATTTTTTCGCAAATCAGTCCGGTGCTGATTGTTGAAGGGGTAACTCTAGCATGACGTGGAACTCTAGAAACTCTAAATGGCATCA
>SCLG01000079.1:482071-503661 GCA_004367875.1 Oikopleura albicans | reverse complement strand
CTGTAACGTTATTTGGCTGTAGTTTTAGCGGTTATATATGTGTTAAAAATGTAATCATAATTATGGACGTTTTAGACTCCCACGCGTGACGGGAATGAGTCATCCCTTTCATCATGTTTATTAAATCGCTCCCATGATTCGACATTTGGCGTCTCACCGACCAAAAAAAGTCCGAATATTTCGCAAAATTTGAACTCCTCGTTGCGCAATCGACGCCGACTTAGCTCCCCGAAAAACCGCTCGATTAGCGAAGATGCACAACTTGAGGAATATTTTGATTCATTGAATTCGCCCGATTCCAATGAATCTATCTTATTTCAAGAACAGGTAAACTATTTAGATCTTTATACAGTCATCGCTCTCTTGATGTGCACCCTTTTTATGTGAATATCTTTTAATGTGCTCGTTTTTTTTTCTCAAAAACCCCCGAAATTATATTTAAAAGGGTTATCTGAAAAAGGGCTATCTGAAAAAATCGTCCTTAAAAACGTCCATATTTAGACATATTCAAATACAGTTGGTTTGGTAACGAGTTGACACTTTCGTTTCGTCTTTTTTCGTTAAAAACTTTCAACTCGTTCCAAACTGTCACTTCGTTTTTTTCACTTTCGCCCATTTTTTTGTCTATTTTTGCCCAAAAAACTCCCAAAAAGTGCCACTTTGTTCCAAACTGTCAACTTGTTACGTGTCAACTCGTTACGACACCAACTGTAAAATACATTCACATCGAGAGATCCTTAAGTATAACTGGTATTTTGTCACCTCTTATCTTGACAAACGTGTCTTATCGTGACATAAATCTTTTATTTTGACAGATTTTGGCCCAATGATGATGCATGCGTCATTTATGCAATCGGTTTTAATAATTAAAACTGCGTGTTTAAGTGTTGGAATCCCCCTTAAATGTGCAAAAGTGGGTGCTCCCCACTCTTAAAATTTAACTCTTAAAAAGGACTTTTATTTTAGCCGAAAAAGGCTTGGACGTCGCCGATTCGCTCGTTGGAGCCCTTAACTCGATTTCAATATCAATTGTCAAAATCGCCGCCCATTAATCGCATGTCAGATAAGAATCAGGACTTCAGTAAAGTCTCAAAAGGCGCAAATGCTTGGGCACAGTTAGGCGTCGAGTCAGACACCCTATGTAATTGGGCTAGGGTGAACGCATTTTTAACCCCTAGGCATCGAAAACAGTTTTTTGTCGATAAAAACGTCGTTATAAGTGTAACTAGGGACTTTTTGGGTTTTTTATATTGTACACTCTCTAACCAGTTATCTTAACACTAATTATCTTTACAATATTGGGTTATCTTAACACTTTTTGGACCAAAATGTATCGCGATTTCCAATTATCTTACCAACTGCCCCATCCAATTATCTTAACAAAATTCGATTATCTTAATACTTTTTCAGCAAAACAGTTGTTAAGATAACTGGTTAGGTAGTGCATTTTAGTTCTCCTCAACTCGTAGTTTGCGTTTACCCTAAATTAGAGCATCAATATGAGAAAATATTTTTGGGCGACAATTATTCAACCACTCGTTAAAGAAATCGACAATGTCAACCGACAGCTAAAACGTGAGCAACATTCTATTGTACCTTATAACCACCCCCTTCTTGGATTTATCTACGATATTTGACGTCTGCTTTAAGTTGGACCTAATAACCATCCATTCCATACCAAGTGATATCAAAACTATAGCATTTTTTGTTTAGTTTCTTTGCCCGACGTTCAACTCGGAAAAACATCAATTTCCGATTTGCGAATGATTTCCCATCCGGTTTTATGTACAGAAATTCGGCGACTAATTCCTTATTTGGAAATTTCACGAAATCATGGATATCTAATCGAGCGGCTCAAAACGCTGTCAAGTGGCGGCTATTTGTCAAAATATGAGTGGAATGGCGGCGAAGAGTTTGGCGGAAAGAAATGGACAACTGAGCATCCGACCGATTCCGCAATTTTGGTTCATCTTCTTTCATGCTGGCTAGATTAGGGTTAGAAATCGCCCAAGTTCATACAGGCGTTGTTGGTTATAAGGTCAACGTCTCTAAAAATAAAAAAAAAAATGATTTTATAGAAAAAGGGAAGGGGGTGTTCGCCTCAAAAAAAGTCAAAAGACATGATGTATGTTGAAAACTGACTTGACCTTATAGCCGTTCGACCACTAAAAAAAATAACAGTCACAACTTGAGACCTTATAACCGGACCCCTGTAAAGGTCAAATAAAAACTTTCTAACCTTGGCGTTGATACCCATTTACCACCAGATCCCGCCGCTGGGCCAGATGCTAGAGCTTGTACCGAACAATTTATTCGAAAAACTGCTGATACAGGTTAGATTAAAAATTACCGCTTTATTTGGCAGAAAATTGATTGACGACTTTTTTTTTCACTAAATTTTTCACACTAAAGTTTTATAGAAATCTATACCAGAAACGCTATTGAGACATGTTCAACGGTAATCAACAGCCAAATGGTGGGCGCATGGCGTAGGGGGGGTCTGTTTTTCGTCGGACTAAAGTACCGGTGTTTATGGCCGGTCAAACTTTACATGTAAATAGTACTGTAATAATCATTTTTTACCTCTTTATACCGGTTTAATAACCTATAATTAACCAAAAAGAGGTTTAACGTTTTAAAATAATATATCATAATAATATAACATGTAAAAAACGGACGATTAACTTTTTTATCACGAGTTTAAAATTTAGGACATGCTCGGC
Source organism: Oikopleura albicans (assembly GCA_004367875.1). Classification (NCBI taxonomy): domain Eukaryota; kingdom Metazoa; phylum Chordata; class Appendicularia; order Copelata; family Oikopleuridae; genus Oikopleura; species Oikopleura albicans. The sequence goes on along the minus strand of SCLG01000079.1, from coordinate 500,938 downwards.
TGAACTTCGGGAAACTGACAATTTTCGACTTTAACCGGTGATGAAAACCGGTAGTTTCGTTCGACGAAAAACAGACCCCCTAGGCCATGCGCCCACCATTTGGCTGTTGATTACCGTTGAGCAATGCTCAACTTGAGCATGTCTCAATAGCGTTTCTGGTATGAATTTCTATAAAACTTTAGTGTGGGTTTAGTGAAAAAAAAGTCGTCATTGATAATCGTAGTTTTTATGTAATTTCGTCCGATTTAAAATTAAGACCGCAAAAACGATAATTTAAGTCAGGGCTCGTCATAATTCAAAATAAAAACGAACTGTCCTGTGCTGGCCTCTCGAGGCCAAAAAAACATGAGCTGGCCTGTCGAACTGCCTAGCCAGCTGACAAGCTGCGAAGTCAAAATTAAAATTTTAAGTAAGAATTTTTTTAATTTTTTTTTTCAAAAAAAAAAACTGCGTTTTATATGGCCGTTTTAGAATCGTACCAACTTTGCGTATAAGGGTTAAGGGAGTCCTAAGTTTGACTTAAGTCAAAAATATAAATATTTTTATTTNCGATTATCTTAATACTTTTTCAGCAAAACAGTTGTTAAGATAACTGGTTAGGTAGTGCATTTTAGTTCTCCTCAACTCGTAGTTTGCGTTTACCCTAAATTAGAGCATCAATATGAGAAAATATTTTTGGGCGACAATTATTCACCCACTCGTTAAAGAAATCGACAATGTCAACCGACAGCTAAAACGTAAGCAACATTTTTTTTACCTTATAACCACCCCCTTTTTGGACTTATCTACAGGGGGTTTGGTTATAAGGGCAGCCATTTAGACCGTTATAAGGTCATCTTTTTTAGATGACGACCTGCCCTCCCGCTCGCACATTTATTTTATATAGAAATCATGTCTTTTTACAATTTTTGCCGGCTCCAAAAAAAAATTTCAGATGTGTATAAAGTCAAGTCAGTTTCTCAAAGTGCGTTAAGATCAAGTCAGTTTTTTAGACCTTGACCTTATAACCAAGCCCCCTGTACGATATTTCGCGTCTGCTATAAGTTGGACCTTATAACCGTCCATGCCATACCAAGTGATATGAAAACTATAGCCTGTTTTGTTTAGTTTCTTTGCCCGACGTTCAACTCGGAAAAACATCAATTTCCGATTTGCGAATGATTTCCCATCCGGTTTTATGTACAGAAATTCGGCGACTAATTCCTTATTTGGAAATTTCACGAAATCATGGATATCTAATCCAGCGCCTCAAAACGCTCTCAAGTGGCGGCTATTTGTCAAAATATGAGTGGAATGGCGGCGAAGAGTTTGGCGGAAAGAAATGGACAACTGAACATCCGACCGATTCCGCAATTTTGGTTCATCTTCTTTCATGCTGGCTTGATTAGGGTTAGAAATCAAAAAAGTTCATACCGGCGTTGTTGGTTATAAGGTCAACGTCTGTAAAAAATTCAAAAAACATGATTTTATAGAAAAAGGAGGTGGTGTTCGCCCCAAAAAAAAATGTCAAAAGACATGATGTATGTTGAACACTGACTTGACCTTATAGCGGTTCGACCACTTAAAAAATAACAGTCACAACTTGAGACCTTATAACCGGACCCCTGTAAGGGTCATTTAAAAAATTTCTAACCTTGGCGTTGATACCCATTTACCACCAGATCCCGCGGCTGGGCCAGATGCTAGAGCTTGTACCGAACAATTTATTCGAAAAACTGCTGATACAGGTTAGATGAAAAAAGTACCGGTTTATTTGGCAGAAAATTGATTGATATTCGTATTTTTTTTATGTAATTTCGTCCGATTTAAAGTTAAGACCGCACAAACGATAATTTAAGCCAGGGCTCGGCATAATTCAAAATAAAAACGAGCTGTCCTATGCTGGCCTCTCGAGGCCAAAAAAAACATGAGCTGGCCTGTCGACCTGCCTAGCCAGCTGTCGAGCTGCGAAGGCAAAATTTTAAGGCTTAAAATTTTAAGTAACAATTTTTTTTTTTCAAAAAACAAATGACGACTTTTTTTTCACTCAACCCACACTAAAGTTTTATAGAAATCCATACCAGAAACGCTATCGAGACATGCTCAACGGTAATCAACAGCCAAATGGTGGGCGCATGGCGTAGGGGGCGAAAGTACCGGTGTTTATGACCGGTCCAACTTTACATGTAAATAGTACTGTAATACACATTTTTGCCTGTTTAACCGGTGATGGAAACCGGTACTTTCGTCCGACGAAAAACAGACCCCCCCCCTACGCCATGCGCCCACCATTTGGCTGTTGATTACCGTTGAGCATGTCTCGATAGCGTTTCTGGTATGGATTTCTATAAAACTTTAGTGTGGGTTGAGTGAAAAAAAAAGTCGTCAATGGCGTTTTATATGGCCGTTTTAGAATCGTACCAACTTTGCGTGTAAGGGTTAAGGGAGTCCTAAGTTTGACTTAAGTCAAAAATATAAATATTTTTATTTTTTAACACAAGAGGAAATAAAACTCCAAAAGTGCTTCAAACAGCGTAATTGAATGCCAAACTAAACATTTGAATTTGTGTTTATTTTTCTGTTAGCGGAGACAATAATAAAGAACGGATTTTATTTTTAGCAAAAGACTCGAAAAACAAAACTCAGGGAAATAGCCGCGTTGTTCATAGTTTGCCTCCTAAAGTGCCCTGCGCTCTTATTGAACATTCCACCAACCCGCCGGATTATTATGTTCAGCTTGGAAAAGAAATTAAAGAGGTATATTATATATTTTAAATCATTTGTTTTTCATGTTAAAATTTTTTTTTAAAACCTTTAAAAACGTGGTTGGTTATAAGGTCAAGTCAGTTTAAAAAAATTAATTTAAGGCCAAGTCAGTTTTTTTGACCTTGACCTTATAACCAACCCCCAGTATCTTATTTTAACACTTTTTTTGCTTTAAAAATCATGTCTTTTTGAACTTTTTTCCAGCATTAAAGGGCTTATGATGAAAAAAAAACTTTGTTGGCGAATTTTTTCACATACGGTTATAAGGTGCAGTCAGTTTTTTCAAAGTGCATTAAGGTCAAGTCAATTTTTTAGACCTTGACCTTATAAGTTATAACCAACCCATCTGTAGTAAAAAATATCGGAAGCAAAGTTGAAATCAGCGACCTTTATTTGGAGCAATAATATTTTTTATCGAAACAAAGCGACCCTTATTCATCACCTGCCTGATTTATTTTGTTTCAGATTCCAGCCGGGCGGAACAATCCGATTCAAGCGATGTTGCTTTTGTTTTATTTATTGAACAAGAAAAACTACGGAGAAATGTACGGCGTCTCACTTGGCTCCGCCGGCATAAATATCCTGTCTGTCTTCAAGGACTGAAACCTTGGAAAAACAAATTAGTTTGCTTTATTTTTTAGAAAAATTGTGACAACGCGTTAAACTGCCATTTATAACTTACTTCAGAACATGTCTAGACACCGGTGCATTTTGGAAGAAGGCTAATCAATGAAAGCTAGCATAGGTCGTTTTTAAGGACATAAATTTGAAATGGGTCTTGAATATGAATAACAATATGGGGTTGTGTTTTTTGGCAAAAAACTGGAAATTGTTAAGGGACAATATTCCGCCAGAATTTTTTTCAACCGGAATCGAAAGTACCGGTAATTTCCGGCTAAAATACAAAAACACGATTTTTCAAAAAATCCTCGGTAAAAGTTTTTTAAGTTTTGTTCATGTAATTCAATGTTCGAGGCGGATTTTTGGTGGGGTCAAAAATGTCATATGACCCCCTAGTTGCTCGTCAAATTAGAAGTTGCAAAACATAAAGGTGGCTATAAAATTATATAAGATAAACAATCAACCCATGTGATAGTTTTATCCCAATTTGAACCTTCTTCTAAATGTCTGATATCTTTAACTAACCAGTGCCACCGATAAATATTTAACTGTTAATTTTCTTAGGAATGTTGCACAAAAGCCAAAACTTCTGAACGCAGTGTAATTGTGTGACCTGAAAAATAATTACTCTGTTAATAAAGTTGATCTTGAGAGTGTTAAAATCGATTTATTTTTAAAACATTTAGTGCACACCTGGGATCAAGAAGTTGCCTGATATTAACCCTAAGATATTTTTGGGGTTGGTCTGTGCTCTGCGGGTTATTTTCAAAACTAATATCGTAGATCGCCCGTAGAAATTTCCACAAGAACGCGTCCTGATTCCGGACTCCGGAAAGGCTGTAAAATAACAAATATACGAGATTACAGGCCTTTTTTGGTTATAAGGTCAAGTCAGTTTTTTCAACTTAGTTCATGTGTTTTTTGTGTGTGAAGATCTGCCCCGCTCGCACTTTTTTTTGTAAAAATTATGTATTTTTTAATATTTTTTCCAGATATCTGAAATTCGAATAGAATTTTTATTTTTTGAAATTGTTGTAAGGCTTAGTCAGTTTTTTAAACGTTCATTTTATACCCAACAACGCCTGTACTGTTCATAATCAGCAAAAATTTCGGAGCTGATTGAAAGTTTTTAATTAAAAGTTAACTAATTATTTAGTTTTTTGGATATCATCCTATCTAGAAAATCCACTTCCGTTACGCGATTTTTAACTGATGACGATTGGTATCATAAAGTTAATTTAGTTTTAGAACATGAACGAGTTGTGGGTTGTTTCGGTTCCCGGTGAGCAATTTCAAAACTTCAACAAACTTCCATCCGATTTGGGACATCATCGGGCCGATTTCAAATTGCCCGAGCTCAAAGTCGGCACCCTTGACACCCTTATTCAACTCAGGTTAACTATCGTAAACAAATGAATACTTTTAAACGTTTTTTCTAGTGATGAATTGGCAAAATCTGATGCTTTTGGCGAGTCTGTGTGCCGTAAGGTCTCAGCGTACATGATCGACATTCTGGACGGTGATAAGGCACAAGCCATCGAAAACCTAAAAATGGATAATGGAAAATTAACGCCAAATTGTAAGCACTTTATACGTTATTACATATACACTGGATGAACCTCTATCTTGAGAAAGTTTCGGGCTAAATTGAATCGAGATAACGGAAAGTAGGGTCATATTACCAACATAACGGTACGTTGTGTAGGCGTATGGTTGAAATTGCGTAGGCGACGACAAGATAATAGAAAATAGGGATTACGTAACTCGAAATTATTGCGAAATACATGTCTTTTTTGTAAAATAATGAAATTTAAACTATTCAGCTTGGGCATGTCAGTTCCAGTGGAATGCGGCAAAGTACCCATCTCGTATTGCCTTACCCCAGCTGCTTGNGAAATTGTTGCGAAATATGTGTCTTTTTGTAAAATAATGAAAACCATTCAGCGTGGGCGTGTCAGTTCCAGTGGAATGCAGCAAAGTACCCATCTCGTATTGCCTTACCCCAGCTGCTTGAGGTGGTTAATCACACCCTATCCGAGATTGACTCCTCAATAAAGAAAAAATCACAACATTATAATCAAATACGAAATCAACTTTCTCAATTTGAAAAACGCTCCACCGCAAGCTTGGTAACGCGTGCCTTGACCGACGTTGTAAAGGTAAAATTACAAATTGTTGCAATGTTTAAATGCCAAATATGGGCGGCCCCTATTGGGCCGTTTTGCTATTAACTCTCAGGGGGAAGGAGTTTTTGGGAACCCGTAGGGGGAAAATTGGGAGTTAAAAAACGACCCTTATATTATTTATTTCAAATGTGATATTTAGCCGTCTGATCTTGTCCAAGCCTCGGAATATTTGGAGACTTTATTTGTTGCGATTCCGATGCGTCACGAGGATGAATGGTGCAAATCTTATGAAACTATTACGGATATGATTGTGCCCAGATCTTCCCGTAGAATCACTGACGACTCTGACTACGTCCTGTACTCCGTCACTGTAAGTTATCTGATGATTAATACATGGAAAAAGGTCTTGGCATTTTTGGCTTTAAAGTAAATTATTATTTTTTAGCTGTTCCGGCGTGCAATTTCTGAGTTCAAAACTGAATGTACAAAGCGAAAATTCATCGTCCGGGAATACCAGTATTCGGCTGAGGATGTGAGAAATGAAAAAGCCCAGTTAGACTCGCTCGATCAGGAGAAACGCAAAACTTATCCAAACCTTTTCAAATGGCTGAAAGTAAACTTTTCCGAAGCATTTTCCGCATGGGTTCATATTAAGGTTTATAGTCAATCTTCAAGCTATTGTGTGACCAAAATGATGAAATTTCTTGTAGGCAAAAATGTTTAGAAAAGTTTTTCGGTGTTTAGGAGTTAAATTGGGAAAAAAAGTTCTCTATATTCATGGAGTTTTTGATCAGTTAATCACGCTCTATATCATAGTTCATTTAGTTGATTTGGGCAATTTTTTTTAACAAGAGTTCCACGGGTTCAACCTGGTGTTTGTCGGAAATTAAAAATGGTGTATTCAGGCTCTGCGAATCTTTGTTGAAAGTGTTCTCCGGTATGGGTTGCCGGTCAACTTTAGGTCGGCTATTCTAGTTCCTGGCAAAAATCATCGCAAATTACGGCAATCCCTTAATCAGGTAAACAATATTATTTGTTTTGTGTTTATTTTCAAATTAAAATAAGTTGTTTAATAATTAAAGTTAAATTAAACTTGTTGAGGAATCACGTAGAACAGTTTTTTCCCTTTTTTATTCCAAGGTATCTTTTGAAGTGGTTTTGTTTCATGTTTTCGGAACTTAATCTTTTTTTGCTTACAAATTAATTATAAATTAATATAATTATAATGAATGTAATTCGACCCCTTTCGGTTTTTTTTTGATACCCAAAAAGACTAAAATTATCATATTTGAATTCAGCTTGACCAGGGCTTTCTTTTGAGGGGTCATATGACCCGCTTTGACCACTTTGTAATTTGACACTTTGTGGGGTCATATTACGCCAACTGGTGGTCGTATAAATTTTTAAATACCATGATCGGATTCAGCTCGATCAGGGCTTTCATTTGAGGGGAATATATACTTTGTAATTTGACACATTTTGGGGTCAAATTACGCCAACTTTCGTGCAAAAATTCTATTTTCTAGATTTTTTTCATTTTTAATTTTTGGTTCGAAAATATGTTTATTTGTCAAATATGCATTATTTTTTGTTTCAATTTTTTCCTACGGAGGAAAACGTTTGAAAAATTGCAAAAAAATATATTTGAGGTATTTTTTTTTGTAATTTTTGAGGTTCTTATGTTGAGTCAACTAAACGATTGAAGGCTATTATGATAACTTAGGTGTTTGCTTGTTTGGACAGTTCAACGTTTACAAGTGGTCCGGTAGGTGATGATATGGGTACGGCGTTGAAGTTTGACTCGGGCGATTACTACCCATATGTTTATTACCGGATCCCCTCCGATATTATCGAATGAATATTATATTATGAATATGATATTATCATCACTGTTTCGTCACATCCACATTTCACTTCAATCAATGCATCATTTTCACCACTACACTTCAACAGAAAAAGTGACGCCATTTGAGAAGAAAAAAAAACAGAGAAGACAGCAAAAAAAAAATTATTCAATTCATATATAATATATATTGATCGTGTGTTGTAATATGTAGCTGCAATATTCCAGTATTTTGTGCGCTGTTCGATGTTCAAAAGAGTGCAATAATTTATCGAATTGAAGAAAGTTTAAAAATACGATTTTATGTTTAGCTTTTGAAAGACTCGGGCAATTACAGGGGGGTTGGTTGTAAGGTCAGCTACCAAGGATTTTTCTATAGAAATCATGTCTTTTTTTTCTATAAAATCATGTATTTTTGAAGTTTTTCCCAGCACTACAAGGTCTTATTGTGGAAAAAATTTCAGGTTGGTTATAAGGTCAAGTTAGTTTTTTCAAAGTGCAGTAAGGTCAAGTCAGTTTTTGGACCTTGACCTTATAACCAATCCACCCGTAGAAATTTCATTGGGATATTAACTCTTAACCCCCAAGCACGACCCCCGGACGTTTGTCCGGCCCGATTGAAATAAACGCAATTTTTGAGTTGTTATATAACATTGAAAACCAACATAGAATAATCAATTACAAATCCGTAGAGCAAAATTAACAAAAAACAAATTCTCTCATATTTTCCAAAACTGTGAAGAAATCAAGGGCGCACTAGAGTCTAGTGACTAGACTGCAGAAAATGAACCCTGTACGTCGCCCGGTTAACCGTTTATGAATTTGTGTTTTTATGGCCAAATCGACTGGGGTCAAATCGACTGGGGTTTCAATGCAAACAAAATTCAAAAAATCGCAGATTTTTTTTTGAATATCTTTTCAGATAAATATTTTAGATTTTTTATTTTTGCGTTTTTTTCAATTTTTCCGATATTTTCAGATTTATTTATTTTATGTGTTCGGATCATTTTATTTGAAGCTTTGAGGCCATTTTTAGTGAAAATGTATGATTCGTGTGCGTGTACAGGAATCCGGTCCTGTAATATTTGCTCTGGGGCGCCAAAAACTATCGAGCGCCTTCAGCAAAATCAAAAGCCAGTTGAAATTTTGACGCGACACAAAGAGATTTTAAATCCTACCCAATTGGAAGAGATCGGCGCCTTTGTTTTTGAAAATTTTGTGAGCCAATCAGAAGAGCGTGAACTGGCCGAATTGATGGACAGCGGCGTCTGGATGCCCAGCCAATCAGGTCGCCGAAAACAAGATTTCGGCCCAAAGGCAAACTTTAAACGTCGCAAAGCGAAATTGGGCAGTTTTGATGGGCTGCCGGCGAAAATGTTTCCGATACTTGAGAGGGTTAAGCGAGCACATGAATATTTACATGATTTTGAGCCGGTCGAATGTTTATTTCTGGAGTACACGCCCGAAAATGGAGCCCATATTGATCCGCATTTTGATGATTTTTGGTTATGGCCAGTTTAACAAACAGTTGATTTTTAAACCAGTTTACAATTAAGAGATACCATAAGTTATGGACCCAAAAAAAAAGTCAAAAAGACATGATTTATCTTGAAAAAAAAAATCATTTGACCTTTAGGTGCAAAAAAGACTATAGTATAAAAAAAGATGACTTGGCCAGGCCAAGTTGGCCTTATCACGGTCAAACCTTGTGACCTTATAACCATACCCCCTGTAGGTTTGTCTAGAAAATACAGTGCCAAATATATATATATATATATATATATACCCTAATGTTACTAATGTAAAATAAGAATCGATTACATTCAATNAGCGCCTTCAGCAAAATCAAAAGCCAGTAGAAGTTTTGACGCGACACAGAGAGATTTTAAATCCTACCCAATTGGAAGAGATCGGCGTCTTTGTTTTTGAAAATTTTGTGAGCCAATCAGAAGAGCGTGAACTGGCCGAATTGATGGACAGCGGCGTCTGGATGCCCAGCCAATCAGGTCGCCGAAAACAAGATTTTGGCCCAAAGGCAAACTTTAAACGTCGCAAAGCGAAATTGGGCAGTTTTCATGGGCTGCCGGCGAAAATGTTTCCGATACTGGAGAGGGTTAAGCGAGCACATGAATATTTACATGATTTTGAGCCGGTCGAATGTTTATTTCTGGAGTACACGCCCGAAAATGGAGCCCATATTGATCCGCATTTTGATGATTTTTGGTTATGGCCAGTTTAACAAACAGTTGATTTTTAAACTAGTTTACAATTAAGAGATACCATAAGTTATGGACCATAACCTATAACACATATAAAATCTATCCCAAGTTGGGCTTCCCAACCATTCCTATAATTAATCAAATTTGCTAAATAGTTTACATTTTGTATATTAGAAAAAACACTCAACAAAAATTACTCAAAAATTGCATGCAAATTCCATTTATTAAAAGTACAGGGGGTCTTGTTATAAGGTCAGGGCCAAAAAATATGGCCAGCGGGGGGAGATCTTCACCCAAAAAAAAAAAATTGAAAAAAGACATGATTTATCTTGTAAAAAAATCACTTGACTGAAGTGCAAAAAAGATGACTTGACCTTATAACGGTCAAACCTTGTGACCTTATAACCATACCCCCTGTAGGTTTGTCTAGAAAATACAGTGCCAAATATATATATACCGTACGTAATATTACTAATGTAGAATAAGAGACGATTACATTCAACCGAGTAACTCTTAAAGTTATTCGAAATTCTAGCTCATGTTGAAAAGCTTTTAATTTTGTTACAATTATGTTTTGACATTCACGATAACGAATTGTTCGAGAAACTACAGGTTTTCAACAAGAGCCAGAATTTTTAATAACTTTAAGATTTACACGGTTGAATGAAATGGACGGTTACATCGGATAAATAATTTTAGTTATTATGTTATTATATGTAGTACGATTTCAAAAGTGGCCCATAAAATGACCAAGGCTTTAATTTTGGTCTTGCAGTTTTTTATATAATCTTTTCCGTTACTAGAGTGAACGCAAACTATAGGAGCCGAGAACTGAAAAAGATAGGGCTAATTTTTTGAAATTTTAAAATACGCTAAAATACGAAAATCGTCATTTCTCGAAAAAAAGTTCGGGCCAAAGATGCAGAATATGTTATAACATATGGCGATTTTTTGGTCCTAATGAAAAATAATTTGAGATATGACGATTTCCGAATTTTAACCGATAATTACCAGGACTTCCGGTATTTATCCCCAATTCAGTTCCATGCCAAAAACCGTTAGTCAATACATGCGTTTGGTTTTTCCGCAATCTTTGTTCGAAAAAAAGTAATTTTGGGGCCTTTCTAAAAAAAACTTAACCGGTTCAGTTATAACTGGTTTTATAGTGTGGTTTTATGCGAGATTTCTGAATCTAGCTCTACACACAGTATGCTGGTTTGTAAGTGAAATTCCCAAATTGAAAAAAACTAGAGTTGTAAAAATTGACTGAACACCCTAGTTCTCACTAGTTTATATAGTTTTTGGGTTAATTTTGGCTCTTTCACTTCCAGACTAATATTCCAAATTGGTAACTTCATTTGCATTTATATTTAATTGACTTATTATCCATTGTTATATTATTCTTCTAGAACCCGTTAGAACATACTTTGTGTAACAGAGAGTTTCGACTAGTGACCATATTGCAAATAAAAACGTTTTGAAAATCAAAAGTATTCACTCATCTTGTTTTTCAACTAACAAGATTCAAAATAATAATGAAACTGTTATCCGTATCATTCGTATGTATTGTTGCGTTGGGCGCGGGCCGCCGAATTTCTCGGCGGGATACGATTGGTCAAAACAGACTGGGTAACAACCGCTGGATTCAAATTTTCAAGACCGATAGCAGCGTGCCCGAGCCGGCGGCTATTGCCCAACTGATGCCATTTTTGGCGGATGCGGCGCGGAATTCGCGCGGTCGGACGGCGCTCAGACAGCTTTTCGCTGGTTATGCTCAACGCGCTAAAACTCCTCAAAAACAATCACGCTTTAAATCTTACCTACTAAAACAACATGGCCATTAAAATGCATAATTATAGACATTTGTCTTTTACATTTGAGAAGATTTTTAGGTCATATTTTTTAGATCAAATTATGTCTTTTTTGAATTTTTAAATCTTTGAAATCATGTCTTTTTACGCTTTTTTTGGATGAAGACCTCCCCCCCCCGCTCGCACATTTTTTTTCTATAGAAATCATGTCTTTTTACACTTTTTTTCTATAAAATAGTGTCTTTTTAACATTTTGTAGAGTGAAGACCATAATTTTTTCGCGAAAATCAAATATTAGGAAAAATTTTTTAAATGGCATTAAGGTCAAGTCATTTTTTTTGAAGTGCATTAAGGTCAAGTCATTTTTTTCGGGCTTGACCTTATAACCAGACCCCCCTGTACCAAAAAACGCATTTAAGGCATAAGGGTTATTAACCCAAGATTTTATAACCATTCTCCTGTCGCTGTAGCGATTTTTTTGTCCAAGTCATTCTAATTGTTATATCTGCCAGATATATCGGGTGCTGGCGCTCAGACTGTCGTTATCATGCCAAAAAACATTGAAATGATATGAAGATTTTTCAAGCCCCGACAGTCTGAGCTTCGGGTACACGGTATATCTGAGAGATACAACAAATTGAAATACTTAGACGAAAAATCAGTACGACTCGGTAACCAATGTGTTACGACCCGTATGGTTTTTTTATTAAGATGTACTCATGCTTTGAGTCTTATATTTTCCCCGTGTTTTACACATTTTTCCAATTTTTGTTTGTTTAGTTTATTTCGGCGCACAACAGCCCATTTGTTTATCTTCCACCTGTTTCTTTTTTTTTTGTAAAGCAGAAAATAAATCATTTGTTGCAAAATTATTTTATGTAAAATAATGTTATTTAAGTCGCGTAAGGCGCTTCCAACCTAATTGTCCGCGGAACAAAAAAAAACAAATAAATTGTTATTGCATTGCTACGCGCCCAATTGCATGCAGTCACCTGTCTTTTTTTGCTTTTGCATGTTTTAAAACTGTGTGAATACTTTTAGGACCAAGCATCGAATCGATGCCTATAAATGGGAACGAGTTAAGATGAAATTGTTACGTTAACTGACTAGGTGACTAAGGCGAAATTTGTTTAAGCTCTGTTTGTTAAACTGTGACATAGGGCGAGAATTTGCTGTCCCTCTCCTTGCTGAGTGATTCGGTGATGACATTGAGCGCGTGTAAAGAAGGCGTGATTCGAGAAATCGATGTAAAAATGCCTCGACGCTCCCTTCTCCTGCTCCGTGGAGCGTCGCGACATCAATTGAAGCATGAAATTAAACGCGAACATATAAAAAAACGACGCCTCTGTGTTACAATTCGAAACTTATCTAATACTTTTGTCACTGACAATCCTGATATCNTGCCGGCGAAAATTTTTCCGATACTGGAGAGGGTTAAGCGAGCACATGAATATTTACATGATTTCGAGCCCGTCGAATGTTTATTTCTGGAGTACACGCCCGAAAATGGAGCCCATATTGATCCGCATTTTGATGATTTTTGGTTATGGCCAGTTTAACAAACAGTTGATTTTTAAACCAGTTTACAATTAAGAGATACCATAAGTTATGGACCCAAAAAAAAAGTCAAAAAGACATGATTTATCTTGAAAAAAAAAATCATTTGACCTTTAGGTGCAAAAAAGACTATAGTATAAAAAAAGATGACTTGGCCAGGCCAAGTTGGCCTTATCACGGTCAAACCTTGTGACCTTATAACCATACCCCCTGTAGGTTTGTCTAGAAAATACAGTGCCAAATATATATATATATATATATATATACCCTAATGTTACTAATGTAAAATAAGAATCGATTACATTCAATGGAGTAACTCTTATTCGAAATTCTAGCTCATGTTGAAAGCTTGTTATTTTGTTACAGTATGTTACAAGTATGGTTTATCATTCAAGATAAAGAACTGTTCGTAAAACTACAAGTTTTTCAACAAGAGCCAGAATTTTTAATAACTTTAAGATTTACACGGTTGAACGAAATGTACTGTTACATTGGATAAATAATTTAGCCTATTATGTTATTATGTGTAGTACGATTTCAAAAGTGGCCCATAAAATGACCAAGGCTTTAATTTTGGTCTTGCAGTTTTTTATATAAGCTTTTCCGTTACTAGAGTGAACGCAAACTATAGGAGCCGAGAAGTGAAAAAGATAGGGCTAATTTCTTGAAATTTTAAAATACGCTAAAATACGAAAATTGTCATTTCTCGAAAAAAGTTCGGGCCAAAGATGCAGAATATGTTATAACATATGGCGATTTTTTAGTCCTAATGAAAGATAATTTTTTTTTTTTGAGATATGACGATTTTCGAATTTTAACCGATAATTACCAGGACTTCCGGTTTTTAAATCTGGTCAAAAAAAATTTCACAAATTTATCCCCAATTCAGTTCCATGCCAAAACCCGTTAGTCAATACATGTTCTTGGTTTTTCCGCAAACTTTGTCCGAAAAAAAGTAATTCTTGGACCGTTATAAAAAAGACCTTTACCGGTTCAGTCATAAACCGGTTTATGTTGTGGTATTATTTAAAATAAGTCTAGCTCTAGACACAGTATGCTGGTTTGTAAGTGAAATTCCCAAATTGAAAAAAAAAACTAGAGTTGTAGAAATTGCCTGAACACCCTAGAGTTGTTACTAATTTATATAGTTTTTGGGTTAATTTTGGCTGTTTCACTTTCAAACTAACATTACAAATTGTTAACATTTGCATTTATATTTAATTGACTTATTATCCATTGTTATATTATTCTTCTAGAACCGTTACATACTAAAGTGTGTAACAGAGAGTTTCGACTAGTGACCATATTGCAAATAAAAACGTTTGAAAAATCAAAAGTACTCACTCATCTTGTTTTTCAACTAACAAGATTAAAAATAATAATGAAACTGTTCTCTGTATCATTCGTATGTATTGTTGCGTTGGGCGCGGCCCGCCGAATTTCTCGGCGGGATACGATTGGTCAAAACAGACTGGGTAACAACCGCTGGATTCAAATTTTCAAGACCGACAGCAGCGTGCCCGAGCCTGAGGCTATTGCCCAACTGATGCCGTTTTTGGCGGATGCGGCGCGGAATTCGCGCGGTCGGACGGCGCTCAGACAGCTTTTCGCTGGCTATGCTCAACGCGCTAAAACGACTCAAAAACAATCACGCTTTAAATCTTACCTACTAAAACAACATGGCCATTAAAATGCGTAATTATAGACATTTGTCTTTTTTACATTTGAGAAGATTTTTAGGTCATATTTTTTAGATCAAATTATGTCTTTTTGAATTTTTACCAGGCGAAATCACAAAAAGTCTTCATTTTTACTGAACATTTTTCAGGAGGTTTTAAGGTTACCAAAAAACGCATTTAAGGCGTAAGGGTTATTAACCCAAGATTTTATAACCATTCTCGTGTAGCTGTAGCGATTTTTTTTGTCCAAGTCATTCAAATTGTTATATCTGCCAGATATATCGGGTGCTGGCGCTCAGACTGTCGTTATCATGTCAAACAACATTAAAATGATATGAAGATTTTTCAAGCCCCGACAGTCTGAGCTTTGGCACACGGTATATCTGAGAGATACAACAAATTTAAATACTTGGCCGAAAAATCAGTACGACTTGGTAACCAATGGTTTACGACCCGTACGGTTTTTTTTATTAAGATGTAATCATGCTTTGAGTCTGATATATCGTAGTGATATTCAAACGCGAAAAGAAAAATGAGGGTTCCCACTTTTTGAGAACCTTTAAGCGCCACTTCCGCGCAGTGGAGAAACGAGAAAAACGAATTTCCGTTCATTTTTTTCTTTCGCGTTTGAGTATCAGGACGATATTTCCCCGTGTTTTACACAATTTTTGTTTGTTCAGTTTATTTCGGCACACAACAGCCTATTTGTTTATCTTTCAACTGTTTCTTTCTTTTTATTTGTAAAGCAGAAAATAAATCATTTGTTGCAAAATTATTTTATTTAAAATAATGTTATTTAAGTCGTGTAAGGCGCTTCCAACCTAATTGTCCGCGGAACAAAAAAATAAAGAAATTGTTATCGCATTGCTACGGCAACGCGCCCAATTGCATGCAGTCACCTGTCTTTTTGTGTTGCTTTTGCATGTTTTAAAACTGAATACTTTTAGGACCAAGCATCGAATTGATGCCTATAAACGGGAACGAGTTAAAATGAAATTGTTACGTTAACTGACTAGGCTTTACGTTAACTGACTAAGGCGTAATTTGTTTAAGCTCTGTTTGTTAAACTGTGACATAGGGCGAGAATTTGCTGTCCCTCTCCTTGCTGAGTGATTCGGTGATGACATTGAGCGCGTGTAAAGAAGGCGTGATTCGAGAAATCGATGTAAAAATGCCTCGACGCTCCCTTCTCCTGCTCCGTGGAGCGTCGCGACATCAATTGAAGCATGAAATTAAACGCGAACATATAAAGAAACGACGCCTCTGTGTTACAATTCGAAACTTATCTAATACTTTTGTCACTGACAATCCTGATATCAGTAATGAAATATTTCGTTTAGCAAAAATACCGCTTTAGAAAGACAAAACGGGATCAATTGTATTTTGAGAGACTTGGGAACCTGAACGTCTGAATATCCTGAGATAGGAAGCCCGGATCGTAACAAAAGTCAATAAATATATGAAAAGCAACGGATAGAAAAATCTTTGAGCATTTTGGAGCGCTCAACAAAAGTCCGACATCCAACCGGAAATACCGGAAAACCCGGTTAAAGTACAAAAATACCGGAAAAACTGGTTAAAGTAGAAAAATACCGGTTTCTCGAGAACCGCTCGGTATTTTTTTTTTCTAATTTAGGGGATATGATCCATTTTTTATGAGGAATTTTTTAAAAACATTTGAAAAATGAGCCTGTGTCATATGACCCCCAGGGGGTCAAATTACAAGTTGCTCTTAAGTTTTTCGTTTAGAGAAGGGTAAATACAAAATAATAGCCCATATCCTATAAAAATTATAAGTAAACCTATAAATTATAGCCTATAATTTATAGGTTATAGACAGGTGCACAGTTAAAATCGAAATCTGCTAGTATAACTACAAATTCTATATTTGATAAAAAAAAACTGATAAATTTAACCGGTTCGCAAATTCTCTACGTGTTTTTTTCTTCTAGAATGACGACAAAAGGCGGGGGTGTTGGTGTCCATAACGTTGTTCCAAATCTCTACGAAGGCGTAATAAAAGAAGTGATCAATTCGGTCAAAGATGATTTTATCAACGAGGGTCTCGACGAGTCCGTTCTAGAAGAGTTAAAAAAATTATGGAATAAAAAATTAAAAGATTCTCGCGCACTTGAAGGGCCTCCCGAACAGGATAAAAAACGGGTTAGCAAAATTATACAGTATACTGGACCAAAATTCTAATACAGTGCACCAGATGAAGTTTTAACTGGGAAAAAACATGGGGCTAAATTTAACCACGATAACGGAAAATAGTGTCAGAGTAGCAAGATAAAATTAGATCTGGTGTACAGGAAGGGGGGTTATAAGGTCAAGTCAGTTTTTAGAAATGCATTTAAGGTCAAGTAAGTTTTTTGACCTTGACCTTATAACCAACCCCCTGTAATTCATATGTTTGTTTAATAATGGTTCATTATGAACTTTTTTCGAGTACACAAGTGAATTTAAGGTCTTATGGTCTTTGAAGCCACGACCTTATAATCAACCCTCCCTATAGTTACCATTTATGATTTAGGTGATGTACGTTTACATGCCCTCTACGAAAGATTCTGCAGGTGGGTCAAACCAAGTCAGTGGTCAGAAAAACGTGGTTTACCAGTCAAATGTGGTTCGTACTGGAAATCGTCCAGTAACCCAAGTGTTAACTCCTGGCGGCACACGCGTTGTACAACAGCATCAATATGTTAACCCGGGACAACGGGGACAAGTTATTCGACAGACTGTATCCTCAAATGACCCAAATCAACAAGGTTAATTGTTAACAGTTGCATATTGTTACATGGGCACCAAATAAGGGCCGGTTGCAACAAATAAGGGTCGCTAATTTTAAAATTTCCTACTGATATATTTTCACTTTAGGTGTTGTTGGCTGTAAGGTCAGCCATTTGGACTGTTAAAAGGTCAAGTGAGTTTTTCTGCGACCTCAATGTCACAAAAAAATCATGTCCTTTTTTTCGAGAACAACTGATAAGGGTCGGTTTTTTAAAACACGAAAGCGACCCTTACTTGGCGACCCCCCTTACAAAAAGGGTTACAAAAGGGCTCCTTTTTATTTTTACTTTATACCAAATTAAAAAACAAATTTTAGGTCCGAGAACTCTATTTATACGACGTGTAACCGACTCTCGCCCCCAAACAACCCAGCGTAATATTCAAGTAAGAAATTAAAAACAATATAACAATTTTCATTATTAATTGTTTTTAGCGTGTTGTTCATATACCAAGTCATAATCAACAAGGCAGCGTTATTAAGCAGCCAGTTATTAAACAAAACATTCAAAATATACGACAAGGGCAGCTTCCTAATCAGGTAAACTATTTTGATAAAATAATTTTTATAACAGAAAAAGTGTGGCGAAGGTTGGTCTTGAACATGTGATCTTTTGCGCCATGGGATCGCTTATGGGTACAGGGGGTGCTGGTTATTATATACGTTAATATTATAAGTTATAAGGTCTGACAATTTGACTGTTTTAAGGTCAAGTAAGTTTTTTTCTACATGAATCATTTTCGCTTTTTTTGGCCGAAGACCTGCCCCACCGCTGGCACATTTTTTTTTATAGAAATGATGTCTTTTTTCCTATAAAATCGTGTTTTTGAACTTTTTTTGTCCAACTTTTGAAAGTGGTTATAAGGTCAAGTCTGTTTATTAAAAGTCCATTAATGGTCTTAAACGATCAAGTCAGTTTTTGCGCTTGACCTCCTAAGGACACCTCATGTAGGTAAATTTCCTGGGAAATCAATTTAAAAAAAACACTGAAATTTTATACCGACGGTCACAAAGTGTTCATACCCGTATAAGGTTGTTCAAAAATAGACACCATGTGGTCTTTTAATTTATAAGGATATGATTTAAAAAAATAAACTTTTTGTACAGGGGGGGTTGGTTATAAGGTCAGCGATTGTGCCGTTATAAGGTCAAGTCAGTTTTTTTGCACTAAGGTCAAGTCAGTTTTTTCAGGCACTAAATCCAAGTCGGTTTTTTTTTTGAGTAGCATGCTTTTTGGGAAAAAATCTTTAAAATCATGTCTTTTTACGTTTTTTTCTATAAAATAGTGTCTTTTAAACATTTTTCTAGAGTGAAGACCATAATTTTTTGTGGAAAATCAAAACTTAAGAAAAATTTCCGTTTTTTCCTTAACACTAAGGTCTTATTATGGAAAAAAAATTCTGGTTGGTTATAAGGTCAAGTAAGTTTTTTAAAAGTGCATTAAGGTCAAGTCAGTTTTTTAGACCTTGACCTTATAA
>SCLG01000079.1:462333-477098 GCA_004367875.1 Oikopleura albicans | reverse complement strand
CCAAAATCGGGGTTTAACAAAACGGTCCCTAACCATACCTCTCCGTAGAAATTATGTCTTTTTACACTTTTTTTGGAAACTCCAATTTTTCCAAACTTCCCCCTCCCCGCTATTTGCACTAAGGTTATATAACGAACAACATGTTACAACACCTGTATCATGTCTTTGTGAGATCAAAAGGTCTTCAGGTGAGAGAAAGAAATTAATCAATCATTTTTTTTTTTGTTGAAACGTTGATGATTTTTGAAAATTAATCTAGGTCATTTTTAATTGTGGCCTTTAACTCGAAGTTCAACACATTTATTTCTATTTATGTCCTATAACTTCTTTTAAGCTGCATGATCCAAAAACAGCAATCTAGGCCAGCAAGCTCATATGTTGAATGCAGTAAATTGGCATGCTTCCTGCAAAAACTCATAGTTTCACTTAAGAGTGGGAAAGACCCATATGATATGGGCCATATCATATACAGTTGGTGTGGTAACGAAGGGACACTTTCGTTTTTTTGTCAAAAACTGTCACTTCGTTCACTTTTGCCCATCTTTGTCAAAAAAAAAAACTCCAAAAAAGTGTCACTTCGTTACCACACGAACTGTATCTCCCATTATCTAAAAATGTGTTCAAATTCTTAGAGAGAAAATCACGTCGTTTATAGTACATGGGGTTGATTATAAGGTCAAGTCATTATTGACCTTGACCTTATAACCAACCCCTGTGAAATATTTTTATGATTTCAAAAATGAATTTAAGGTTTTATGTTCTCATTCTCCCAACACAATGTTAACCTCTTAACTCACAGGGGAAGTGCGTGTAAATAGACACGCAATTGGGTATTTTTGTCGATTAACGCATATGGAGGCCCCGTAGGGCAAAACGGGTATTGGTGACCCCCTCAACTTTTCGAGAAAATTCGATTGACGGTGTTATTTTTTGCGTAGGTTGGAGATTTCAAAGAGCTCTCTAGGGGGCCCTGGTGGCCAAAATCATTTTCTGAATATTCAGATCGACATAGTTTGACAAGCTCTACAACTTGGCTTTACCAGTTTTTTTTTTGAATTATTGTGAATTTTTTAAGTGCGTGTNTTTAATGTTGGAGGTTAAACCAGTTTTCATTTGTCTTCTGCAATAAAAAAAAAGTGTTTAGTATTTCGCCAATAAGAATTAATACTGATAACACCAATATCTTGCCAATAAAGGATTATGTTTCTGCAAAATCAAAATAGAAATAATTGTAATTGAACGATGGAAATTCAAAAAAGGAAAATTAGTACAAGGGGGCTGACTCAGACCGTCAACTTGACGTCGTCAAATCAGTTTTTTTATAGAAATCATGTCTTTTTGGACTATTTTTAGGCTCCGCTGGCATAGGGGGTCTGGTTCTAAGGTCACAAGATGTGATCGTTACGGTCCCGGAGCTTTTCGTCAATGTTATTTTTCGTCCAAAAATATTTTTCGTCTAAAACATTTTTTGTCCAAAACGTTTTTCGTCCAAACTTTTTTTTCGCAAAAAAAACGGTTAGAAATGTGTTTTTAGAAAATTTATATCGGACGAAAAAAAAAAAAAATTGGACAAAACGTAACAAAGACGAAAAGCTCTGGAACCGATCGTTACAAGGTCAAGTCAGTTTTTTGAGAACCGTGCTTTTTGGGAAAAAATCTTTAAAATCATGTCTTTTCGGTTTTTTGGATGAAGACTGCCCCCGCTACGGTGCATTACAGTAAAGTCATTTTTTGGGCTTGGCCTTATAAGTTAATACCCTACGGCATGGTCCATACCTCTCCGTAGAAATTATGTCTTTTAACACTTTTTTTGGAAACTCCAATTTTTCCAAACTTCCCCCGCCCCGCTATTTACACTAAGGTCCAGCCAGTTAAAAAACATACAATTAAGGTCAAGTCCGTTTTTAAGATCTTATATAGCCAACAACATGTTACAACACCTGTATCATGTCTTTGTGAGATCAAAAGGTCTTGAGGTGAGAGAAAGAAATTAATCAATCATGCTTTTTTGTTGAAACGGTGATGATTTTTGAAAATTAATCTAGGTCATTTTTAATTGTGGCCTTTAACTCGAAGTTCAACACATTTATTTCTATTTATGTCCTATAACTTCTTTTAAGCTGCATGAGCCAAAAACAGCAATCTAAGCCAGCAAGCTCATATGTAGAATGCAGTAAATAGGCATGCTTCCTGCAAAAACTCAGAGTTTCACTTAAGAGTGGGAAAGACCCATATCATATACAGTTGATGTGGTAACGAAGGGACACTTTCGTTTTTTGTCAAAAACTGTCACTTCGTTCACTTTTGCCCATTTTTGTCAAAAAAAAACTCCTAAAAAGTGTCACTTCGTTAACACACCAACTGTATCTCCCATTATCTAAAAATGTGTTCAATTCTTAGAGAGGAAATCACGTCGTTTATAGTACAGGGGGGTTGATTATAAGGTCAAGTCATTATTGACCTTGACCTTATAACCAACCCCTTGAAAGTATTTTTATGATTTCAAAAATGAATTTAAGGTTTTATGTTCTCATTTTCCCAGCACAATGTTAACCTCTTAATCTTATGGTTTTAAGGAATTAGGGTCTTGCCCAGTCTTAAATACCGAATTCAGCTCAAATAAGTTTATTATTCTTTTCTAATAACCGTTGGCATTTTGGGCTGTGCAGTAAGTTGATTGCGCAACTCGTCAATTTTTTTCGAACGTTTACTTTTAACGGTTTCAAATTTTTTCAGTCGATCTTTGGAAACAATTTCTTGTCCAGATTCGTCAATTTTGGCCGCATTCCATCGGAGCTCGTATGTTACGTGGTCACGATTAAAATCGTCCCGGTATTTGTAATTGTGCACTCGTCGATCTTGAAACAAATAATGTTCACGTATGTAAGACCAATATATTTTTTCGGAATTATTAGATACGTCCTGTATATGTTTGTCTTATTTTATGAACAAGAAGATGCCACGTTTAATTTCTAATGAAAATTACGACAAAACCTGATTTGGAAGAATACTGAAAAGGGAAAAACTTGATTAGGGAACTATACAGGGGTCTGGTTATAAGGTCACAAGGTGTGACCGTTATAAGGTCAAGTCATCTTTTTTGCACTAAGGTCAAGTCATTTTGGGTTTAAATTTAGAACTCTACATATACGTTTAGAACGACAGGCGTAAAACACGGGTAATAATTTTTTTTCTAGAAATCATATCTTTTTGGACTTTTTTTTGCACTAAGGTCAAGTCATTTTTTTGAGTGCATTAAGGTCAACGCATTTTTTTGGCCTTGACCTTATAACCAGACCCCCTGTACCAATTTTGACGTAACGCATTCGAAATTTTATTAATTATCGTCTTATAATCTTGCCTTTGTCAATGAGCTGTAATATTACCCAGAATGTGCGTTTCCCTAAATGATTCCTTACCTAGAAACTCGTCATGCATATTTAAAATATTTTCTCTGTCGAATATATCTTCGTCTTCGTGCTGTTTTTCGTCGTTGGGATCAACCAGCTGATTGTCCCTAATTAAGTGGCCCGTGATTGGACATTTTATATGGCCGCTTGTTCGGATTATATCTTGAAGGACGTGGGTAAAAATGCGGCTATTTTCGTCGCCTTTTTTCGCCGAAATATAATCCCCAGTTCGGGTCTGGCCGCCGTCTTGAACCACTACAAGACCATGCTCATAGAAAAACCCGTGAGTTACAGGGCTGTATTCTGCATCACGAATTAAAACCTAAATAAATGTTTATTTACCAGAGTTTGAAAAAATATCGCAACAGCGGAAATGTGAAATTCGTCTAATATTTATCGGATTTTTACTTTTAGACGAATATCACAAATGTTTGACATACACCACCCGAGGGGTTATTTTACCTTTATAAACGCTTAAAAAGCGGTAAAATAACCCAACTTTGGTAAGATAACCCGTCAGGACGTTAAGTTTAATAATTGGTACGATAACCCCTCAGTTAAATATTTTAGAAACTCGACTAACGTATGTAAAACATAAAATCTGATATTCGTCTAAAAGTAACAATCTAAAAAAGATTAGACGAAGTTCACATTTTCGCAATGCGATATTTTCGCCACCGAGTCTAACTTGCACGGTGTTTGGAGACATCGATTTTTTTCGTAAAAAGTACAATTCGGAAAAATGACTCACTTCCATATTATAATTTTTTACCATTCCAAATCTTACCTCCACACGATTTTTCGCAATTCGCCTCTGGACATTTCCCAGGACAACGTCAAACATTTTGTATTTTTGTTCATTTGGAATTACAGATTTGGTTTTCGATCGAAGCCATTTATTGAGATTTCGCTGATTTTCAAAAAGATATTCTCGTTTAACATCTGCTGCGTGTTCCGGGCTAGACAAAAATAAATCTTTGTTATAAAAAATCCACTTTTTTTCGAAANCATTCGAAATTTTATTAATTATCGTCTTATAATCTTGCCTTTGTCAATGAGCTGTAATATTACCCAGAATGTGCGTTTCCCTAAATGATTCCTTACCTAGAAACTCGTCATGCATATTTAAAATATTTTCTCTATCGAATATATCTTCGTCTTCGTGCTGTTTTTCGTCGTTGGGATCAACAAGCTGATTGTCCCTAATTAAGTGGCCCGGGATTGGACATTTTATATGGCCGCTTGTTCGGATTATATCTTGAAGGACGTGGGTAAAAATGCGGCTATTTTCGTCGCCCTTTTTCGCCGAAATATAATCCCCAATTCGGGTCTGGCCGCCGTCTTGAACCACTACAAGGCCATGCTCATAGAAAAACCCGTGAGTCACAGGGCTGTATTCTGCATCACGAATTAAAACCTAAAAAAATGTTTCTTTACCAGAGTTTGGAGGAATATCGCAATAGCGGAAATATGAAATTCGTCTACAGGGGGGTCGGTTAAAAGGTCAGCAGTTTGTGCCGTTATAAGGTCAAGTCAGTGTTTTCTAGTAGCATGCTTTTTGGGAAAAAAATCTATTAAATAGACGGCTTTTTTTAAGAGACAACCAACTTGTGTTCAACTTCTGATAGAGTTATCCGAATGAAATAATTTTTTTTGCACCTGATAGCTAAATATGGGGCATCTGCCTTTAACGGAGCACTTTTTTGAGTTAGGCCTTGGTCCGCCGATAAATCGCCGGACAAAACAGATAGAAACCGGTATTTTATGATTTGTCCGGCGATTTATCGGCGGTCAGAGGCCTAACTCAAAAAAGTGCTCCGTTAAGGGCAGATGCCCCATATTTAGCGATCAGATGTAAAAAAAATCATTTCATTCGGATAACTCTATCATAGTGAGAAGTTGCACACAACTTTGGTTGTCTCTTAAAAAAAAGCCGTCATAATGTCTTTTTACGATTTTTTTGGATGAAGAACTCCCCCCGCTGGCACATTTTTTCTATAGAAATCATGTCTTTTTACACTTTTTTCTATACAATCATGTCTTTTTGAACTTTTTCCCAGCACTAAGGTCTTATTGTGGAAAAAATTTCAGGTTCGTTAGAACGTCAAGTCAGTTTCTTAGACCTTGGCCTTATAAACAACCACCCTGTAATATTTATTTGAATTTTTACTTTTAGACGAAATATGTAAAACATAAAATGTGATATTCGTCTACAATTAACTCCCAGGGGGAAGTGCGTGTAAATAGACACGCAACTTGTTTTTTTCGTTGATTTAACCCGTTGAGTTAAGGCATTTTGGGGCCCCGTAGGGCAAAACGGGTATTGGTGACCCCCTGAACTTTTCGAGAAAATTCGATTGACGGTGTTATTTTTTGCGTAGGTTGGAGATTTCAAACAGCTCTCTAAGGGGCCACTTATTTTTTAAGTGCGTGTTTATTTACACGCATTTTCCCCCTACGGATTCCCAAAAACTCCTTCCCCCTAAGAGTTAACAATCCAAAAAAGATTAGACGAAGTTCACATTTTCGCAATCCGATATTTTTTTGACACGGCGTCTAAACTGGCACAGAGTTTGGAGACGCCAATTGTATCGGTAAAAAGTACAATTCGGAAAATAACTCACTTGCATTTTATAATTTTTTTAACATTCCAAATCTTACCTCCACACGATTTTTGGCAATTCGCCTCTGGACATTTCCCAGGACAACGTCAAACATTTTGTATTTTTGTTCATTTGGAATTACAGATTTGGTTTTCGATCGAAGCCATTTATTGAGATTTCGCTGATTTTCAAAAAGATATTCTCGTTTAACATCTGCTGCGTGTTCCGGGCTAGACAAAAATAAATCTTTGTTATAAAAAATCCACTTTTTTTCGAAAATTACAATCGAATGTAATCGAATTCGTCAGAGTGGGTTGCCCAAGAAAAGGTTTTTCGAATACAACGTTTTTCGGAGAAAAAATTATGGGCAAAACACGTTTTTCGCGGCAATTTTAATGATTTTTTTTTTCACGCATGGTCTCTCCAAAATCCAATTTCACAGGCAACGTTGTTCGGAAATTTTTCTCCTCAAAAATTATCTTTCAAAATGCTCAATTTATAACTTGCCAGAATTTCCTCGAAAAGCTTTTTGCGCGAAAGACCACGGTACTGATAGACAAAGGCAGAGTACATATTACATAATTTACACTTACGGTTTCCAGAAAGGATCTGTTGTCTTAGGTTTATAAAAAGCTTTTTTGGTGCCTTTTTTGACCATTTTACTATAATCTTGGGGCATTAATCGACGCGAAAGTGTGGCCTTAGGGTCCTTTTCCCTTCCACGCGCCAAAACTGGCATCAACGATAAGGACCGGACATGCCCAAAGCGCCCTGCTGCGAGCATTCCGTCTAAAAAAATAATACATTAGAAAACTAGGGAAACCTTAGAATAAAGTCGCAGAATTTTTTGTAGACTTGACTACGTAAGGTAGCGTTTTTCGTCTCAAAATTACTTTTCGTAAAGAGCGTCGACTATACCAGTTATAGCCGAATTTTTTTTTACAAATTAAAAAAAAATCAAGTGAATAGTTATTGTTCAATAGTTACCGAACGGTACCAACCAGAATTGCTCATTAGTGCATCAGAGCACATTTTTTTACGATGCTTTAATAGCGTACTAACCAAAAATGGTTTTAAATGTTTAATTAGCAAAATGAAGACCTATTTTATGATTTACGTCAAATTTCCGGAACTTTTACCGACGTGTTTCGGTACAATCCAGTCCGAATTAAAAAAAAAAAGTAAAATCTTTTCACAGTTTGCAATAAATTTTATATAAAATGTGTTTTGTGATAACCACCTACCTAAGGAAGTTATCACTTAAAGTAAGTTGAGAAAAATTTTTGTCGATTTTGGAAAAAAGAAGTCTAAATTAAAGTAGGCTAGCGTTTTTTTAAGTTTTACTGCACTTCCGCCTACGCACTACTCAACTGAGTAGGGAAACACCTTTTTTCATTTCGTTAACTTACTTAGGTAGGTGGTGTATACGACACTTATTTTTTGGAGAACCTAGAACAGCTACCTGAAGCTAAACTCCGTTTGGTTTTATTTTTATTTATTAAACTTCAAAGAACAATACTAATTTTTGTTGAAATTTACAGGGGTAACCGCATAATACTGATATCTAGAGTCTAGATTCTAGACCACAATCAAACTTTGCTGAAGTGAATTTTCTATAATTTGAACGCATTATTGTTTGATAATTAGACGCGTGTTAATTTTAATATTCTTCGAATACGTGCTAAAGTAACAAAAAATTGCTAACTTAAGTCGCAAAGATACCAATGCGAACGTTAGGGTTAGGGTTACACTGTTAACATAAGGGCCATACACTTTAGCGCGCACCCGGTATATTTAGTGATGTTGTCGTTACATCTAATTATCTTCACAAGCACGAAAAATACAATAAATACAACACATATATAGTGTACACTTATCTGCACATACTAAGCCATTTCTCTTATAATCAAGATTTACCTAATGCATTTTCATGTATTGAAAAATTACAGCGTGAAAAGATAATGTATGCATAACTACATAATATAATTTTTTTTTCAGGTTTCGCCTTTTTCTGTATTAGGCCAAATCAGGTTGTGCCTTAATTTACATTTGTATTTTAAGGCACAACCTTATCTGGCCGAATGCAGAAAAGGGCGAAACCTGAAAAAAAAAAATCCGAAAGTGAACCCCTTTTCGGGTTTCGACTTTTTCAGTTTTCGCTCTTTTCTGTATTCGGCCAAATCCGCTTGTGCCAAATTTGAAGAACACATTCGTAGATGTGGGCCAAAATTTGGCCTAGTTTTAGCTTTCGTTCGAGAAAATATAATTCAGTTTTTTTTTTTTGAAAATTTTAGGCTACCTTAGACCCTCGTGGTCGGAGAAAATAGGTATGAATTTGATTTTATGAGTTCAAATGTAAAATACGTTATTAGGCGAATAATTTACGCGAAAAAAACTTTATTGCCTACGCGCTGTTTTGTACGCACAAATATGAAAGTCCGTTGTCATATTTTTTATATCGTTCAACAGAAACCATTTGGGCGCATAAAACGGTAGGGGTTAAGCATAATATTATAAGGGAAAGGCTTTTCGATGGAGGCGAAGACTGACGATAACATGCATTAGTGGAATAGTAACCGCAGGAGTTAACAGCAGACTTTAAATAGCAATAGTTGAGTTTGATCGAATTGAAGGATTTTGCAACATCAACAGATACCGACTGGTTTGCGGAAAAGTCGAAAACTGGGATTGATAAAATTCGTTTCCTATTTGTTTAAATTGTTACAGAAGGTGGTTATAAGGTTTGAGATTTGGTCCGTAACTTACGGACCGTAACAAGGTCTTATACTCTGTTTAACACTTATAGGTCTAATGGTCTTTTTGAGTCTATGTAAAAAATTAAAATCATGTCTTTTTACCTTTTTCTGGATGGAGACCTCCCATTACAGAAATTTTTACGGTCAATTTTTATCAGATGGTTATTAGGTCTTTTGAAAATACATTTAATGTATTATGGTCTTTTTACTTATAAGGAAGACCTTATAAACCAAACCCCCCTGTAACATTTTTAATAATAGCTTCTTGGGAAAATGGAAACAAAAAATAAAATGTGTATGTTGGAAAGCGACTGCAGCCCAAATCAATTTTTCCGCAAACTAATCGACGCGTAAAAGGAAAACAAAATGTGATAATAACGTGTTTTGTTTTTTTTTTGTTTTGGAAGACTGCAAGGCCAATCGATTTTTTGATCATAATGTACTGAAATGGGGCGTGGTATACCCGGGTATGTTGTGTCAATTTAGGAACCTAGCAAGGCACAGATGTATTTTTTGTGACGATTTTAAAAAATGTTATGAAATTCCCAAGCCAAAGCACTTAAATATGGTGTTGATTTGAATACGGATATTTGATAGTCCGATTCGTCCAAATTCGTCGTAAAAAATTGTCGAAATCTCGAAAAAAATTACTTGCCATACGAGTCATATAATAGTGACATATGATATGACACTATTACATCTCACTATAGTGAAGAGAATTTCTTGACGAAATATTATTTGACAAAATGTAAGCCGGGCAAAATATTTCCTCGATGTTTTTTGGCGAACTTTTTTGTTCGACAAAATGCCCGATAGGCGGCGAAGGAGGGTTTTCCGAGGCCTGCAGTAAAAAATATATATACACCAGGTGCGAAGTTATCAGGCAGCTTTTTTTTGCGTCTTATCCCCCTATTCCGCCTATGCCCTGCGCAGTTATCAGGCACCCTACGGAGTTATCAGGCAGATTTTTTTGTCGCGAAACCTGCCCGATAACTGCGCACCCGGTGTAGTAAAGATATTAAAATAGAATGCGTATTTGACACGAACGACCGGTAAGACATCGATTGACCTACATTAGAATAGACACAAATATATATACAATGCTTACTCCATTTGGGCCGCTCTTTCAGCCCAAAAATCCCATTAGGGTTAGGGTTTAAAAGTCCAATTAGGGCCGCTGTTCAAGATAAGCAAAAATGGCCTTAAGGGAGTAAGGACTGTATTTTGGATGACTTTAGGTGCCAAAAGAAAAGCAAAAAAGGCAAATTAGTCTCATCAAATTGGCGTCGGTGGAGGTGTTTTTGGGCACTGATTTTGACTTTTTAAGGCGTCATTTGAGTCAGCCCACGTTGCTCGACCGCCCTTTATGAGCGCATCCTCATTTTGAACTTGAACTTGGACAGCCTGTGTTTTCTCGTATTTAGGCGGAATCGGAATAATTCGAAATTTTACAATATCGCCTTCTTTCGGTACTATCTAAAAATATTTTTTGTTAGTTTTCGTTAAATTAACAATATTAATAGGTAATTTGGATTTTTGAATTTAGTGGCCTCTGTTACCTAACCAGTTATCTTAACTCTCAGGGGAAGGAGTTTTTGGGAACCCGTTGTGGGAAAATGCGTGTTTAAATACACACACTTAAAACATTCACAATAATTCAAAAAAAAACTGGTAAAGCCATCGATCTGACTATTCAGAAATTGATTTGGCCCACAAGGGCCCCCTAGAGAGCTGTTTGAAATCTCCAACCTACTCAAAAAACAATTCCGTCAATCAAATTTTCTCGAAAAGTTGAGGGGGTCAGCAATACCCGTTTTGCCCTACGGGGCCTCCATATGCCTTAAATCGACGAAAAAAAAACTTGTGTGTCTATATACACGCACTTCCGCCTGAGAGTTAACAAAGGGTTTGCTCAAAAAGTGTTAAGATAGTATAATTGGGTAAGGCGTTTGGTAAGATACTTTGAAATCGCGATACGTTTCGATTCAAAAAGTGCCCCAACGTAACCCCAACCTTGTGAAGATAACTGATTAGGAAGTGTACAGTTACACCAGAGATATTAAAGCCAAATCGGGGACCGCGATTTTTTTTTCCGATTCTTACCCTAGATTAGTAGAACACTGTTTACGTAGCAAAAGGAGATTTTTGAAAATATTTTTAATTTTTAAGTTAATGATCATGAGTTTATATGTTGTATAATGCGCACAATAAAACTCGAAATTGAATGAACTCATTGAAACACTAATGATCACAATTGACTTACTTCACTGTTGACATCTGAAACGTGAAAGAATTCTTTATGGTCAGATTCGTTTGGCTTCAAAAACCCGTGACCCTTTGTTCGCGAGAAGGCCAGAACTAAAATAAACTTTTTGAAAATATTATTTGAGAATTTTATACACATGATGCCCGCTTATGTACTTCCGCCCAAAAACATTTCAGTCCCTATTAGGGTTGCTCCCATAACGGACTTTTGCCCCATGACGGACGCTTTTTTGGTCAAAAAAGTTATTACCCAATAACGGACGCTATCTTATAAAGTATTTTTAATACAAATTTGCTCCAAATTAACCCCATGAGTCATGGTATTTTTTATTTAGTATTTTTACAGCAAATGTCTCCCAAATTAACCCCATGAGGTTCGCTGATCCCTTGATGAACGTTTTTTGGAAACTGAACAGGTCCCTTATGGGATTAGGGAAGTACATTGAAATACTGTATATAAAACTTTTGGACTTTTTAGATATTATTTGCAAAAAAGGAGTCCCTTATCTAAGAAATCGTCGTGATAGGCGCGCCCTTAAATGAGAATAAGGACTATTAATAAATTCATTAGTGAATTTAAATACAAATACATTTGTCTATGGATTTTGATTATAATATGGAAGCCTGCTGTTACAATCCTTGAGAATATTATTTGTTTTATCTGAGGAAGCGATTGAATAATGAATTACCAAAAAAATAAACAATGCATGCTAATCATTTAATCTGTTGAGGACTGTAAATAAGGAAACTTCCACTTCCATGTTCAATAAAAGTGGCATTATTTGGCGATCAATTTGCTTCTACAAAAAAAGAAGCACGTAGTCTTTGAGAAAAACGCCCACATGAAAGCATCTTATATGTATGACATACATTATATGTGCTTAAAAATTAGGGTTAACTCCAAACCGGCGATCAATACCATAGTAATCTGCAATTTCACACTGCCGGAAGTCAAAATTTTCGAACCCATCATATAAAATGGACACTATGCAAAAAGGGGTCTTGGACTTTATAAAAATCATCGCAGGACTGCTTGAAACTTAACAAAACCGGGGCACTTCCTGCCGGTATTTCAAAATTCATATGAAATAATATACAGTCCTTAACCATTTATCGGACGTTTTAGGTAGTCCAAAATAGCGTCCGATAAATGAGCATCGTCACAAAAGAGGTCATTTTTTTATTAGAATGACCCCATTTTGGCCAAAAAAGCGTCCGATAAATGGTTAAGGACTGTATCTTTTCCGATCAATTTTTTTTCTGGACGCCTTTAAACTCGGTTACTAGCTATGCCGCGGCCGCTAGACAAACCCTTATGTTTGCGGAAATAAGTATTTTTTTTAAATTCACTGTCTATTTTGTCAGTGTGACGGGGTCCAACTTATAATATGTAAATTTCATATATGTTTTCCTATGGAAAAATATGAACTAAATCATGTAGTCTACATGTGTTAGTTTATTTTTCAATCTTTTAAATCCGTTAATAATTAAATAAGTGAGCATTTTTGATGTGTTTTGGCACGCTTAGTTCATACCGGGCTACTTGGCCAAATATTATTGTCGGCAATACAGTTAAAAATGCACATTCGATTTTTTTGTTGCAAAATTGGATACACTCGAAAAAATAATAAACAAATTGTTTATAAGCAAAAATTACAACCGCCTTTGATCAGCGGTCGTATTTTGAAAAAATCTCATTGGCGCTGATGAAATAGAGCCAAAAAACTAGAATTTTGGCGGTTTTTCCGGTTTTATTTTTTACCGGTACCATTTGGGGACTTGTAAATGATATCATCGACTCCGCAGGGGTCGATTACCCCAGAAAATAATCTTAATCGATAAATTAAGACAACTTCAAAATCGGGTAAAAATCCTAGGCGGCGACCATATGTATACGGTATACACACCATATATAGATATATTTTTACAAGATAAGTGCACAGGGCGTGTAACCGAAACCTTACCCCATCAAAAACCATATTTTATCAAAGTCAAATTAATAAACAATGAATCTGACAGGTCCTAAAACACAGTTGTAAAAAAAATGTCGCCAACTGTCACACAACAATAAATGATATAAGACTTACCAATTCCATCTTGTAAATCAACATCATCAATCTTGGCTGTTGCCGATAAGGTCCGGGTCCGTCTAGTCGTAAATAAAACCGGCGCAATTCCCACCCGTGCGACATCCAGCGGCGAGCCACAATTGTCTATCGAAAGACCTTTTAAAAATGGTTCACGATTCATATTTACTAATAACAAAAAATATTCCCCTCGAAAAAATATGAATATATATATATATTTGTATATGTAAAGAAAACTGTCTACGGTTTGGGCACCATTCACTCCAGTCGATATGCTCAATTTCATTGTTATCAAATCTGCTCGGCCTCCTTGAACTTGACGAAAAAAAAAATCAAAATATTTGAAAGAAAAAAACGTTAAATACTAAAATTTATGCTCCTTTCGGCTGAAGACATTGGCCCAGGTCTGATAACATGAAGATCAGATCAAAGCGAAAAGAAGAAGGGAAAATAAGGACGTGACTGAAACTTCGAATAAGAAAAAAAAGATACAAATCAATTTTGAGAAAGTAGCGTGTTCGCCGTTAACATTGAGTATCAAAACATAGATTCAGAAAGATTTGCTCTCCTTTTTTTAACTGATCGCTCTTAGGGTGAGCGTCGGGCAGATAAGACAACACAAATAAAACTTTTTTATTCAATTAGAGCAACTTTTGGTAAGATTTTAGAGTTCGTTAACGGCGCCTGTGAGTCCAATACAGACCTTAAATAGCGAGACACCGTTGAAAATAACATTTTCCAAAAACAAAAATTCGAAAAAAGAGAGGAAAAGTAACTAAATGATCGGTTAACTTAAGCGCATACCCTGTTGTAATGATGTATACGTGCTCTCATATAAATCGGGAGAAAACGGTCGATAAAAAAAATCTTACGTTGCGTAAAAAATTTAGAGCAAAGCCAAAAATTTGCCGAGGTGAATGGTTATTATTCTAGAAAAATATATGATATATTTTTGGTTTTGCTCCAAATTATATATCTTTGTCACAAAATTGCGTAACTTTTTTACGACTTGGAGACTCCCAAAAAAAAAATCGGGACAGGCTAGCCAATTTTTCGGATTTGTGATCAGTGAATTTAAGCCTAATGTGAGCAGAACATATATTCTTAACAAGAATTTCTTATGTATATCTATTATATATTATATACAAATAAATATTCGCAAATGGTATTTCGAAAATTTTCGAAAATTTTGATGTTCAAAAAGTTATTTTTTTTTCGGCTCACATTAGGCTCAAATGAAAGCCCATGATTCGCTGATCACAAATATAACAATTGGCTAGCCTGTCCCAAGATTTTTTTGGGATTTCGTAACGATTTGGGGCGTAACGATTTGGAAGCACGGCTGTATTTTATATAACTGTATGTATATACAGTCCTTACTCATGTATCGGACGATTGCTCCTTTTTTGGACACTTTTTTGGCAAAAATGGGGCCATTCTAATAGAGAAATGGACCTTTATATGACGATGCTCCTTTTTCGGACGCTTTTTTCGAGCGCCAAAAACGTCCGATAAATGAGTAAGGAGTCCTTACTCGTATATAGTATATATGAACGTAATCAGCGAATCAAGCGCTACAAGTTGAGCATAGTTTTGCAAAATGGAAAAAAAAATTCAAAAATTTTTTCGAAAATTTTTTTTGAA
>SCLG01000079.1:430784-460449 GCA_004367875.1 Oikopleura albicans | reverse complement strand
GATTTTGTGTTGAGCTGCCAGGGTTTTGACTTTGAAACTTTCTGCTTGTTGAGGTGTTTGTACGTATTGAAGGATGTTGTGCGTGTTGTCTTTTTCAAAATAAAACTTACGATTGGCGTCATCAAGAAATTGGGTGTCTTTCGCCAAAATATCTCTCACAATTTCGGTTTTGCGTTGGGACATTGTAGGATCTCTAATGCCCAATTTTAATCCATAGCAGAGTAACTCACTGATAGTGAGGTCGGTTAGCACCTTGTAGTATTTCTCTGTAGAAACCATCTCTTTAGGCGTTTTTCTGGGTATTCGAACCGTTCAGTCACCAAAATATGTAATAAGTGTGCTTACGGATTCTGCGTTATGGATCTGTAAATTAAAAACCGAGAAATATAATTCGTAATTTTATTCGGTAATCGTTGTGTGACGAGTAAAAATGAAATATGTAAGTGCGAGTATGAAATGAATGCAGCGCGCGAGGTGCACATAAGTTAATGAGTAACTTAAGTAAAAGGATATATTTTTTAAAATGAGTATTGGGTATGGTTGGAAAGCTAAGAACGAACCAAGCTCAATTTTTCAGTCAGAATCATTACAAACTCTCCAACCACGCTTGGACACTTTTTGGTCGATTTGACCACAAAACACAAAATAACGTTTTAAATGCCGAATATGCACTTTTTATTGATATTAACACTAATTCAACGCGTATTAGGTGTCACAACCACTCTTGGACACTGTGTGGTCATCGATTGTGCGTTACAACTCAGGTTGGAATTCCAAGGAAATGGTCAAGCTCGTCCACACTGCGCCGTTATGTAACGGGTCTTTTTTGCGGCAAAGATATATTAACAAAATTAAAGATACAGAACAGCGCCTGCTGTGTATCTATGAAGATATTGTAAATTAGGTTAAATTCAATTTGTACAGAAACTGAACTTGAACTTTACCAGTCAGTGAAACGCCATGCATAATATGTTTAATGAAAATTAACGACGAAAGTTACCTACTTATACTGTAGAACTGTCGATATCACTCTTATACACTATTTTTATCGACATTTAATATTTAGAGAAAATTATTAAAATCAATTTTGATCCATATTTAAATCACACAACAGGATTATTTTGTTATTTAGAAATGTGTAAAAATATATTTTTTGTTTTAGTTTTAGTGGTTTTTGGCAAATACAACCCAATCCACGGAGGTGAATTGAATTTATTGTTTTATAAAACTTATTCTCAATACGGACGATTTCTTCGAATACGGACGCTTTTTGTGGAAAAATGTCCCCAAAACAGTCGAAAAATAGACGCTTTTTGACAATTGACTGCAATACGGACGCTATTTGCGTGAATAAGAAACGTCCGCATTGAAAGAATACAGTCCTTTATTCTTGTTTAGTGGCGTCAAAAATTGTGTTTTGTTTTCGAAAATTCGGAAACGATAGGAAAAATTGTCGAAAGTCAGAAGGATCTCATTGTTATTTTAGAGCACCATATGACGAATATAGACCAAGCAATGAAATTATACTACAAATGGGAACCGTTGTTAAAATAATTAGAGAGTTTATAACAACGGTAAAAAGCAGGGATCATAGACAATTTTCCGGCGTTTTTGCCTACGCACTACGCCGTTATGTTACAATTTTCCATTATGTTACACTTTTTTTTGATATGGTTTTGTAACATAACGGCGCACCTGGTGTATTTGGTAAAAAACAAGTTTTTTAACGGTTTAATAGCACAACGAGGAACAATCACCTAGAAGACGTTACATAAGTTTTCCCAGCATCCGACAGATCCACAAGTCACATGATAATGCTACGGAGAACCCTAAATTCGGAAAATCACATAATTTTAAATTTGATATTCACTATTGTAAAGTAGTTTACAATGTAAACTATCTAAGACTTTGGTGACCAGTGAAAGTTTAAGCTTGGAGTGTGCAGAATGTATGTCCTGTANTCCGAATTCAAGGGTCCGAAGAAATACACATACCATTCTTATTTTAAAGAACTACTAGTACCGTCCTGATTTTTAGTTTTGTTATGAACGAGCGATTTATCGGTATATGCCGTCATTTTGTGTGGGATTATCTCTTGCTCACAACAATACCCAAAATCTTCTCGGTAGTAGCAAACATTGATGATAAATGCGTTCAAACTTTGAGATGAGTATGATGAAGTTTACAACGGACTACAATGCTTTACTGCCAAGTTTACAGTTTTAAAAAGGCTGTTTACCTTTCAGCAAACTGGAATATTAACCGTTCACCACAATTCTGAGAAGTTTACCAAGTAGTATGTCAATAACTAATGTATGAGTCGTAGGGTTAGTCCAAGATTTCAAAAATATATTGAACTGTAGTTACAGTCAGGTCCTTCTAGATGTGCATTTTCGATTTCCGTAAAAGGTGCACATCTGGAGAGACATGCACATCTAGAGGGACATGCACATCTAAAGGGACATTGCGCGTTGGACACAGGGACAATTTGACCGTTTTTCTACAAGAGTTGGTTAAATAATCCTGCATATCACATGCACATCTATAGGGCGCACAACTAGAAGGACCTGACTGTATTAGATTTTTTTTGTTGTTTAAAACATTTTATCTTATAAAAAGACAATAAACATTTTTTTGCGATTTTGAGGTCCGGGTGAATATCTGTTCAGTGCTACAGATGCTCTATTTTGATACAACAAATCGTGTAAAAGTCGTGATCAATGTCAGTTTGTTTACTCTTTAGCGCATCCCGTTTGCTCTGGCTGATTCATCGGTGAACCACACAGTATGTTTCCCGAACAAACACAAAAAAGGTATAATAATGCAATTTAGTTCTCCAAGAAGTGGTTAAATTAGTTCCGTTTATTCCAGTTAAAATGTTCCCTCAGGGAGTTAAACCAGTCAACGTCTTCTTTTATTATTGTCGCCAGGGGGTTCTTTGAGGTTTTAATTTCCAAAATCATTCCCTTTTTCAGCTCAGTATGAACTCGGCCATCATAACTAATAAATGAAGTTTGACGAGCATCATCAGCCACCTTGATCTTTAAATGACTCTCAATTGGGACGATAATTGGCCGAAAGGAAAGTGTATGGGGACATATGGGGGTTATAAGCATTGCCGGAACTTTTTTATGGTTGAGGTCATAATTGATTTAATTTTTTGGACTAGGCCTGATTTGGCCTGCA
The DNA here is from genome assembly GCA_004367875.1 of Oikopleura albicans. Classification (NCBI taxonomy): domain Eukaryota; kingdom Metazoa; phylum Chordata; class Appendicularia; order Copelata; family Oikopleuridae; genus Oikopleura; species Oikopleura albicans. Next base: position 457,263 of record SCLG01000079.1, on the reverse strand, counting down.
TTTTTATATCAATTTGGCCTTTTCAAAATATGGTTTCGCGACCAAATGGTCGCGAAATGGTGTTTTGACTGAGGAGTTGCGACCACTGTTTTTAGGTGGACAATAATGGTCGCGAAACCTTGTTAAAAACAGCATTTCGCAACCATCTGGTCGCGAAACCATATTTTGAACAACAATTCGCGACAAAATGTGTCGTCGCTAAAGAATGGTCGCGAAAGTACCCTTCACCCAAGCTTTTAATAAAAAACAAGGGCACAAGGACTGATTTTTTTAATAAAACAAAACTAGATTTGTCAACCAGTCGCTAGAGGGTGCACCATTGAGGCTCCGGCGGCGAGGGAATACGCTGTCGATCCGGTAGCAGTTGCAATAATTAATCCATCTGCCTGAACTTCGGTAACAAAATGATTATCAAGATAAAGCTCAATCTTCGATAAGGAATTGCTTAACCCTCGATCAACTGTTATGTCATTTAGAGCCGTGTGGGTAATCACTTCTGATATCACTGTATCATTCTCGTCTGGTAAGGATTTTGAATATGACTCATATAATATGAGTCATATTATATGAGGTAACGTAAGAAAGATTTAGGTACTACTGCACATTTTCGGAATTCGGAAGGTCAAGTTTAAAAATGAAAAAAAAACAGATATTTTTTCTCTTCTTATTTTTTCTTCAACAGGCTGACTCAACGAATATATACAGCCCTTACTTCTAATACGGACGTTTTTAATTCTTGGAAATAGGGTCTGTATTGGGGTGAATTGTCAAAAAGTGTCCATTATCAACTCGTTTTGGAACATTTTTTCACAAAAATCGTCCTTATTGGAAGAAAGCGTCGATATTGAGAGTAAGGACTGTATACGTGTTCATACCGTATTATCTTGTTCATATAGCCACGTCCAATGTATACCTTATGAACTATAAGTTATAATATCGTATGGGGTGAAATCACCTGATTTCTCAAATTTTGTATTCGGTGTACAAAGTATTTAGTAGATTTTCATGATTCTACTAAATATTTTTTGACAATTTTGCTGAAGTTCAAATAAGAATTTAGTAAAATTTTCGCGACAAAGACGTTATGATCAAAGACGATCACCTTACTCACAAAAATATGTAAAATCCCTTGACATTCATGGTTTTCAGGACACCCTCCAGTCTACTCCTTAGCGCCACCCGAGCATCAGAATTAAAGACTTTATTTAGTTCCATTTGATAGTCTTTGAATTTATGCGTTGTGAGAAAACCCATTGTCCCGAAGTTGAAAGAAATAACGGGAGCCGTTGTAGATGCATAATATGACGAGGCATATAATAAAGTACCGTCTCCGCCCAGACAGATTATCAGGTCAATTTCATCGTTTTTAACTTTAATCTTTGCCCTTTTGGTTAAAAAAGTGCACAAAGTGAGTACATGCATCACAAAGAACTACTGAAGCAAAACCAGTTTGGTCTGCGTCGGGTGACATTTTTCGACCAAGGACCTTATTTTCGGAATTAATTTGACACTTCGGGAGTTCCCTCAATGTCACCAAAACCTTTTTCGGTCAAAGATCTCAAACATCTACAGGTTTAGCCTCATGAAAATTGGCCGAGCGTTTCAACATCTACCTGGTATATTCTACCAACTTTCAGGAAACATTCATTGGTTGTAGTAAACGTTTGACTAATTCCATATGATTTTCAAAAAAAAAAAAATCCTTTTGATAAAAGTGCCGATATCATAAATGATTTTTGTAAAATATTAACAAAACAAAATCTTCCGAAATCGACCAAAAATTTTCAATCATTTTGTGTAACCAAACCTGCTCCAAATGAAATATCCTTAAACTTTTTTCTAGACTTAAAAATTCTTCATTTTCTTGAAAGTCTGGATCAGTAAGAATTTTTTGCTCGATATGGACTTCGAATTCCTTTTCGTAAATAAGCCATTTGGCAAGGTCAATAAATGGTTGAACGGTTTCTTGGTCGATTTTTCGAATTATCAAAATTGAATGTGGTTTTGATTTCCAGCTCATATCGTAATATGGACTCCCTGGAAATGAGTCTAAAGTAAGCTCCAAATCTTTTTACGACGACTGTTTGCACAATAAAAAGTTGCATATAATATTTGAAAATTAGTTTTTTAGCATTTAAGGAATTTTTCTGAGAGAAAAAAGAAAAGCGCAGGAGCCAAATCACTTATTTTTTGGCTCCAAATCACTTAATGGTGCCAGATGGTTAATCACTCATCATTTTTGGGCCAAAAAGCTCATCTTTAGTATAAAGGTTACCTCTCACAGTGCTCCTGGACGCTCTGAATCGTTTCTTTACTCCAGAATGACATTTTTAAATATCATAAAAAAACTAAATATTAAAAAAACAATAAGTTCGAGACGGCGGTTTTTTTGGTTTGGTTACATTTTTCGATTTCCGTTGTTCCGGTTCTCACTTTTGTTTTCTAATGACCGGAAGTAACCAGTAATGATTGGAAATGAAAGAGAATCAAAAATATGACGAACGCAAAATAGGCATCTACACCGTCACCTGTTTATACCGCGGTGTTAAGCGAACGGGCTGAAATATTGCAATAAAAAGTAACTCCCAGGGGCAACTTGGTGCCTTTTAGTCCCCAAGGGCCATTTTACGATGATGTCAGGCCTAAAGAGGCCCCGTAGGGCAAAACGGATATTGCTGACCCCCTCAACTTTTCGAGAAAATAACATTGACGTCGTTGCCGATAATTTTTACCAACCGGAAGTCCGGTAAAAATAGCCTTCCTATAGACTTTGTAGGTATTGCTAGAGATTAATGTGAGAACAAAAAAGTTTATGAATCCATAACAATACGTTTCAAGCCCGTTTATTCAAATTTTAAGGTAATTCCGTCCATTATTTATGCATTTTGGTGCCTTTTAGACTAAAAGTTTTAGTCCCCAAATTACCCATACAGGTTCTTTTATTGTGGTTGCCCGTGGGAGTTAACCTTAAAAAATGACAAAAAATAGCGGCTACTTGAGATTTGAAGCTCAAAAACGAAATCGTCACAAGCATCCTGTTTCAAGACTGCACTTCTTCCAAATGATAAATTTTCGACTTCGGATTCGTCACCGGAATAACTCTCTTCACTGGTTAAATGTTCCCGGTGATTTTTGGACATGTTTTTTTTATGTTTTTTATTATTAATTTCCAACAATTCTTCAATATTAAATTACTTCCTGAATAAACAATTTGTAATCGATTTTGCTTGTAAGTGTCATTATTTCTACTTGATCAAAATGTGAAACTGATTTCATTAACCCGTCTGCTCCGCGATTTTTTTACGTTTGCCGAAAATATTTAATTTCATTGCGTAGCTACGCGTAGTTACCGGTTTTTTTTACTATAGTTACAATGAAAAAGTTACGTTATTGTATAAAATAATTATAACATTTTTACTAATTCTAGGTGTAGGTATTATATACAGTGTGGCAAGAGAAAAGAAAATGTGGCCAGAAAAAGTTTCTCTCAAATACATATTTCATAATCTTTTTTAGTAGTGTAAAAAAATTACAGTAAAGTGATTATAATTGGTGACGTTAAATTCACGTTTGTAGAATAATTGAAACGTTTTTTGGTATTATACCAAGAAACTAACTTTTATTAGTTCAATTAAACTTTAGTTTACTATTAATAATAATAGCCTGTGCGGCACAATGAATCAAAACAATGATAAGCAAAAATGATAGAATACAGAACCATTAACAGTACCGGTATATTAAGCAAACAGGTTCACTTCAATCGTCAGAATAACACGGAATTAAAACTATTGCTTTTTAGCTAAAAAAAAATTTAGGTCACCGACCTTTTTTAAAAATAAATACAAAAACAAATTTGAGCGAAAACCACTATTAAAAAACCACAAACATTAAATGTGAGCGATTTCGCATTTTACCCAATGTTTTCAAAATTTTAAATGCTCAAAATTTCTAATTTTTTTTGGCGGAAATGAAGTAAACAAATAGACCATACCACCCAGAGGTCGGCAAAAAAAATGAGCTGTGCTGGGCTGTCCTCTCGGGCTCGAAACAAAAAAAAATCGAGTTGCGCTCGGCTGTGCTCTCAAGCTGAAACATAAAATGAACTGAGCTCGGCTGTGCTGGGCTGTGTAACAGCCTGTGTTTTGGGGCTTGAAAAAAAATCTCGGCTGTGCTCTAACGCTCAAACATAAAATGAACTGCGCTGTGCTTGCCAGTTCAAACAGAAAAATAGACTGCGCTTGTATGTGCTGTTCAGGTAAAAAATAAATGTGCTCTCGGGCTCAAAAATTAAAATGAGCTGTGCTGTGCTTGGCTGCCCAGTTAACCTGAAAAGCCAGTGAACTGGCCTTGGTTGTCCTTTTTTGACAAAAAATATTCTTCATAGCAATTGAACCATTTTGGCCGGAGATAAAATAAGTATATATTCGTAGAAACCAGAACGTCGTGGAAGCGAGAACGTTACAAGCGAGAATTTAACCAAATAGCGAGAACGTAAACGTGCCTGTTTCAAATGAAAGTGTTACGTTCTCGATTCCACGACTGTATGCCATTGAAGAAAAGTGTATTTTCTTTCAAAAAAAAGTAAAATATGGAATCGCATCTGGAAAACTCATTTTTTTTTGCAAATTGTTTTTGCAAGATAACGGCGCACTTTCATTAAAACTAAAAGCAGATAAACGGAGCAGCTCAATCGAGCTGGGCAGCGCAACCGAGCTGGGCAGCTCAACCGAGCTGTGCAACTCAATCGGGTTTGGCAGCGCAGTCGAGCTCGAAAAGCGAGCTCTACAGCTCAATCGGGTTGGGCAGCTCAATCGAGCTCGAGAGGCGAGCACGAGAGGCGAGTTCGACAGCCAGTTCTCGAAAATATTAAAATGAGCTGTGATTGGCTGTTTTTCGAGCTCCGAAATTGAAATGAGCTGCGCTGTCGAGATCCAAAAGTTAAAGAACGCGCAAAGTTAAGGGGCTGCACTGTCGAGATCAAAAATTTTGATGAGCTGTGCTCGCCTCGGCTGCCCAGTTCACGAACTGCCCAGGGCAGTTCACTTGAACTGGGAAAACCAGCTGGCTGTTGCCGATTGGTAATACTATTGGTAATTTACCACCCTTAATATGACTCATTTCGATCGCGGGTTTAATTTTAACGCATATTCTCATCAATCATAATTCGATTTCTCGCGCTGATAAATTGTTTATTATGGACTGAAATTTTGACATAAGAGTGAATTCTACGGAAAGTATTTGTACGTTTTATTCGAGAAAACTATTAAATGGAAAAAGTTATTAATTTTACAGCGGGTGTGCCCCAACATCTAAAATACGAGTACCAAGAAGGAAGAGCCAATGATCTCAAGATTGGCTTTCTATTATTTACTAAACCGGGCGCGCAAATACCGGGACACCCAATTCCGGGTCAGTATTACAAAAAAAAGTGACAAGTATCTTCAATTTAGGGACGCTTTTTATCCAAAAAGATTTAGTTTCTTGTGATAAAATGAGATGAAAGTTAAATTAAGGCCAAAAAGTACTTTGACTCAAAGTCTTTCACTCAGAATCTGAAATTGTCCCGAAATTAAACTAGCTTTGTATGTCAAATTTCAATTTTTTTTGTTTATAAGGTAACCAACAACCACGGCGAACGGTGCAGACCCTGTGGCGGAACTGAGTCTAACCCTAACCGACAATCCATACCGTGGACCATACCATACTGCGACTATGACTTGTTAACGACCGTAGCTAGTCTCACAATAATATAATATTATTTATAATAAAATATTATAATTTATACTATAGTAGTAAGCCTAAATAAAGTTCATGTGCTCTGATGGATTTGTGTTTGCAGGTCCGTTGGTCTGCGCCTATAAGTCAAAATTTATAGAAAAGGCGATTGAAAATGCTCGCAAAAATCAAAACGAGATAACCGGACCTCTGGAACTTGATTTCAAAGTGTTCGCTAAGTCTACCTTGAAAATGTTTTTGGATATGATCCATGAAGTTAACAACGATGTGTTTGGATATGATGATCTCGTCAAACTCCTCGAATTTTTGACCAAATTGGGATTTTGCGATAAAGTTGGAAATAAAGAAGATTATCCGTGCACTATCAAGACAAGAGTTCGAAATTTTTCGTTGATCCCATTTATTATTTCCTTTCTTGAGCCTTGTTTGAACTCGCAGATGACCATAATTAGGTCAAAGTCCGTAATTTAAATAGGTTGTTTTCGTCATTTGTTACAGGCCCTTTATGAAAACTCACATAGCATAAATTTTATGCTATTTCTTGTAACTTTATTTAATATTTAAAACTCCTTTATTGATGGTCAACACGGTGATGGAAGTTTTGAAAGCGCACCTTCCCAACTTATCTGGAACCGCTAAAATCGATTTGGGTTTGGCGTTGATGCATCTGAAGGTCGATGAAGTTTTCGAATTTATCAATGATTGTTTTTACAAAGTAACTGCCGCAGAACTCCAAATCCGTGCTTTTCATATTAATAGTTCGATTAAAAATACCGAGTTTGGTGAAGATCCTTATGTGTTAGTCGATATAATTCGTTGTTACCTTCGGAGCAGTATGAAACCCGTCGACAACCATTCGATTTGGGACGAGATATGTGACAGAGCAATTCATGTTTCAAAAGAAATAATATCTGATGGAAAAGCGTTTAAGTTTGACTTTGAATTTACCACTTGTGGTATGAAAGGTGCAGAAGGTCCCACATTGGAACATTGTACTTCTACCTATGGCAACGAGTGGACCAAAAACAACGACAAATTTTACGTAGACGAAAACAAGCCCGGCATTCAAATTTTCACTGTTCCAAAAACAGGAATTTATGAAATTACTGCTCGAGGTTCGACAAATTACCACAAAACAGGTTCTGGTGCTGTTATAAGCGGTGAATTCAAGCTTGTCGAAGGAGAAAAGTTGAATATTGCCATTGGACAAATTCCAACTGATAACCGTGGTGGAGCTGGAGGTACATTTGTTGTCAAAAACAAAAATGAGGATCTTGAGCCGTTAGTTATTGCGGGTGGTGCAGGAGGAGATCGGTTTGAAAATAAAAACGATTGGTGCCATGGTCAAATCGAGGAATATGGTAATGGACCTCATGAACGAAAAAATACAAACTTGGGAATGAGCTATAATAGTGATGGAAGCGGTGCTGGATTTTTGTCGGGCTGTTCAGATGGGTATGGCCAATGCTTCAAAGAAGGGCTGAAAGCAGGTGAAAATGCCGGATTTGGTGGTGGGAACCAATGGAACAATGGAGGGGGAGGAGGATACACCGGCGGCATTGCGTCAGGATCGTACGAAAAATCCGGAGGTGGTGGTGGATCATTCTGTGCCGACATAAATGGTACAAAGAAAATAGACTGGTACAAAGAAGGCTCCTGCACCGTTAAATTTATTTCAAGTAAACAAATCTTTTATTGATATTGAAGGTTTGTTACTTTTGTTTAATGTGTAAAAAATCGTACACTTACTTCTGTTTCACAATCCTTACAATTGCTGTTTAGGAATTATGATTTCAATAGACTTTATGGATTATATTTCATTGCTAAACTTGTGTAGACGATTTTTAGATCAGTCAGACATTGTGTAACAACAAACGTATTGTATCTGTAACTCATGTACACAAATATTTTACATACGTTTGATAGCCGGATATTTAAACGATAATGTGCGGCAGGAAAGTTATTAAGATTAATCTAAAGTAAATGGTACAGGGTTGAAGATAGCAGCTATCTGCAGATTCGTGCCGTTACAGTTAGATATAGTTTGGTTCATCGAGTAAGACGCTCAATTCGCCCATACCGTATGCGGGCTATAAGTTATAGCCTATTATTTGGGCCCGGAGATAAAAAAAAATGTGGTCATAATCAGTACACCAATCTTTAAAATGGCTCTAAGTATTATATTATATTTGGTAAGTTTTTGGGTAAATTTGAGATTCGGCAAGTATTTTTTTTTCAACTTTGTGTTGCCAGATTAGGGACGAGGACTGTACATCTGTTTTTGTATCAACGGCTGAACTATACCACCTTCATGGTACAGTTTATTTATAAAAAAGTAAGATGTCAATATGGTGCCCTACACTGTATAGGCTACACATAGAAAAAGTTTTAGATACAAAATTTTAGAGAGACTTTTGAATTTTACCCTACTTGTTAAAGGTTTGTAACAAACCGTTTGTTATTACAAAGGTTTTGCTAGTTATTGTTGAGTTATTTTGGATATTGTCTCATTAACTTCTTGCTCGGATGTTTAACATAATATTGTGATGTAATCCGTTTGTAAGTTCTTCTACGATCGCCACAGTCAACGGCAAATGATTTGCGCTTCATAGTTTATGAATCATAAGACCTGCTGTAACAAAGTCTGTGCCACAGACTTTATAAAAAACATAGATATATTTTCGATACACCAGGTGCGCCGTTATGTTTCACCCCGTTATGTTACAATTTTTAGCAAAAAAAAATTCTGGCGTTTTTGCCTACGCACTACGTCGTTATGTTACAATTTATAAAAAAAACGCTTATTTCGCAATACTTTTGAGTTACGTAATCACTATTTTCCGTTATGTTACAATTTGCACAACAAAAACACGTATTGCGCATTATTTTCCCCGTTCATCCCGTTATGTTACAATTTTTAGTTTTTTTGGCGTTTTCCAGTGAAATCGCCTACGCACTGCGCCGTTATGTTACAATTTTCCGTTATCTTACACTTTTTTTATTTGGTTTTGTAACATAACGGCGCTCATGGTGTATTGAGGTTATGTTATTTATCATGTGCATACAACCGTTATTTGTGGATGTCACTGGGATCATTTCACTACCAGGGCTCGGCAAGAGCCAACTGGCTTTGCCAGGTCGTCAGCTGGTTGGGCAGTTCCGCATGTCGCGACAGCTCATTGGGCCAGCTCATTTTTATTTTTGAGCTGGACAGGTCAGATAAGGACAGTCTGTTTTAATTATGCCGAGCCCTGCTCACGACCAAATTATTATTATAATAATCCTAAGTTCGTTCCAGAGCATTTTAGAATTAGGGATATTCAGTCAGTTATAAGAATCGCTTTCTGGGGCTGCTCTGTCACCAAATTGGTTATACGCGCGCCGTTTCGAGTCTGATTTAAGAATTTGAAAAAATGGCAAGGGCTGCCAGCAAGGGGCAAGCAACCTAACCTTAAAACACCTGAAATTAAAATGCGCATTATTTAGTAAACTGTCCAAAGAACATGAAAGTCTGGTATGTCTTTCTCGTCTGGCCATACCAGATGGCGTTCAACATTCTACAAGTGCTAAAATGAGATCGAGTACTAATTTGTGACATGATAATTACAGGTTTAAGTTTATCGCGTACTCAAGGTTGCAGTTCAAATTTCAACTGGCTCCAAGTTTTTTCAACTTTTGACGGTGATTGGTCGACTTGGTTGGGGGTCGCTTAAGTATTTAAAACGTTTTCATTTGACTCGTACGAACCATGTTCTATAATAGCAATTTGCAAACGTCATAGATGTCACATAAAAGGGCGGTCAAATAGGAAATTTTTTCATTAGAAAAATATTTTGATAGACCACTGAACATCAACTTGACCACAGAAGTTTTTTTTAAGTACACTACATTTTACTTAAAACATTAATCCGATTTTTTAATGCAATCTTCTAATATTTCTAAAATCTCATTTATTTTTAGTACCATTGGGCAAGCTCACAGTTTAGAATCTAACCGACCATTTAACCCTTACGCAGCGTATGTTTCGCTATACAGCTTTAACTCCTAGGGGAAGTCTGTGCATACCTCGGTATATACACTCGACTTGATTTTTTTATCGATTTAAGGTCCGCACGTATAATATACTCAATTAGCCCTATAACGCGCAGACTGTGCGGACGCATATGTCCACGGTGGAGTTTCAATTGTAAGTAAATTTTGAACACGAATATTTTTCAATAACCAAATGGTGCGCAGTTAACAGACAGGTTTTGACCCGAAAAGTTTACAGCGATAACATTATTTAACGACTCCGCATTGAGCGGTTTACAGACATATTTGCCGTTAACAGACAGGTTTTTAAAAATTGGGCTGTCTGTTAACGGCGCACCCTGTGTAATTGAAATTGGTCTTATGACACCTTGTATATTAATACATATTGTTTCACTTTTTTATTATCTAAAAGATATTTCATATTGAGTACTAGTTAATTAAACGTGATGACTGCGTCATTTATATTCCACATGGCACATATTGTGTGTCTTCAGCGCATACGGGTTAACTGCGCACATCGTGGCCATAATAGATCCAAATTATAGTGGGCAGTTTCGACTAGTATTTGAGTTAAACGTTGTTTGTGATCAATTTCAAAATTACCACAAGCTTGTACTGTTCGCCACTTTGTTTACGTCCTTAGAATAATTCATTTGGAAATTGAGTAGTTAAAACTAAACACTTATTGAAGGCAAACACTTTCAGTCGGACATGATTACGGTACTTTCATCGAAAGTACAGCACTTTTTATTCTAGAATATTTGCCGAACCAAAATATTTACGCGAATTACATGATTCTAGAGCTCTCCGGTCGGATGAGTTCGACGAGAAAATTTATTTTTACAATAATACTACCCGTTTTCGACATTTTTTTTCTGGAGTTGCTTATTTAGAAAATATTTTTAACAATAGTAATGATTCGAAATAATCAACTACACAGGGTGCGCCGTTATGTTTCACAAAAACATTCGAAAAATAGTGAAACATAAGGGCCCGATCGGGAAAAAGTGAAACATAACGGCGTAGGGCTTAACATATAAAGATATGTATTAGGGGAAAATATTTTCTCAAAAAAGTGAAACATAACAGCACGCTCGGGAAAAAGTGAAACATAACGGCGCACCCTGTGTATACATAATTTTTTAAATCCATAGTTTCCAGATAAAGCAGATTTAGAAACATCTCTTTTCTAGCCGAGCCCATTTCGGACACTTTTTGGATCTACCGTCATAATAGCGTAACAAATCATAGGAAAATTGCTAAAAGCCTCAGAATCAGAGAGCCCCATACGGTATTTTCGTGGTTTAGAGGTGTCAGAAATTGGAAAAAAGACTGTATGTGAATTTTTGTATTAACAACGGATAAGATAATAGTCGAAGTTGAAACTGTGAACTCAAATCAAACATCAAAAGTTATGAATCATAATTTTTATTTACCCCCGAAATTTATGAGTTATAAACTGTTCTGTAAAAAAAAATAATTTGACGGTTACATCAAAAAATTACCATTTACGGGTAACCCAAACTCGTATCTTGTTCAATTAGCAAACAAAGTAAAACAACAAAATAAACGAAAAAGTTTTAACGAAAAATTTATTAAAAAATATTATAATGGCGGAAGAAACGCTCAACGNTTACTAACCCGTTGGCTCCGCGAATTTTTTACGTTTGCAAAAAATATTTAATTACATTGCGTAGTTACCGGTTATTTACCATAGTTACTTTATTGTATAAAATAACTATAATTTACAAATTCTAGGTACGTTTTTTAAAATTATGTGCCAGAAAAAAAAATTGGACAGAAAAAGCTTCTCTCAAATATATATTTTATTTAACTTTTGATTATAATTGATGACGTTAAATTCACGTTTTTAGAATAATTGAAGCGTTTTTTGGTATTATACCAAGAAACTAATTTTTATTAGTTCAATTAAACTTTAGTTTTTTATTAATAAATTATTATAGCCTGTGCGGCACAATGAAGCAAAACTAAAATGATAAAATACAGATCAATAAAACATGTTTTAGTCAAACTCGGTCATTGGTTGGTCTGAGAGAAAATTCAATTTGCCGAATAATTTGAACGAAAGTATCTTTAAAATGTTGAAGGGGATAATTTTCGGCAATTTTGTTTATTAACCCCCAAGCACGACCCCGCGACGTGTGTCCGGGCCCAGTTAAAACCTTTTTGTTGTGATCGACTTTACTCAATGAAATAACATTGACCAACCTCAAACCTAAACATTAAACCAACCTAAAATAGTCGATTTCAAATCAAGAAATACTCTGGATTCAATCCCTAAGTACTCATGATTGCTGAAATAAAATTCTGTTTTTTTGTTTTCCTGATTCGGAATCGATTATTCTATGTTGGTTTTTAATGTTATTTCATTGAATAAAGTTTATCACCACAAAAAGTGTTTTTTAACTGAACCCTGGCCGACGTCCCAGGGTTGTGCTTGGGGATTAATAAACAAAATCACATAAAATTATCCCCTTTAATATTTTTAAAAAAGTTGTCGTTTACATTTTCGCAAAATTGAATTTTCTCTCAAAAGAACCAATGACCGAGTTTGACTTAGCACTTTACACAAAAGTAATGTTTTTTATGTATAAATTCGAATTTATAATCTAAATTTTATATGCTAAAAGTTTTAGCCTAAAACATGTTTTATGTATCTGTATTTTATCATCGAGTAAGACGCTCTGGCCCATACCGTATGCGGGCTAGGGCTCGGCATAATTAAAAATAAAAATGAGCTGTGCTGAACCGTCCTCTCGGGCACAAAAATAAAAACGAGCTGTGCTGAGCTGGCCTGTTGAACTACCCAGCCAGCTGTCGAACTGCCCAACCAGCTGTCGAACTGGGAAGGTCAGCAGGCTTTTGCCAAGCCCTGAGCAAAATTACGCCATCATCAATACACCAAGAGTGACTCTTGGTCCAAGACTGTGCGGCTTCTGCTCGGTTTCTCTTTTCTCCAGCATCGCCGCCCACGCTTTGGGCTCTTTTTATCGTTAAAAATATTCATATCGGTTTTACTAAATAATTTATTTCTTACAGAAAAACAGACTCTCTCAGAAACCCAAAGGCACGTGTCTGTAATCCTATCGCCCATGCTAGCCAATCAAATGCCGGTTGCAGGTTAACGCTGAACTTCAGCGGCTGAAGGCATAATTTATCGCAGTTAAAGTATAAAAAAATAGTAGTATGATGTGAAAATGATGCCGTACATATAGAGACAGTTTTAGAAACAAAATTTTAGAGAGACTTTTGAATTTTACCCTACTTGTTAAAGGTTTGTTATTACAAAGGTTTTGCTATTTATTGTTGAGTTATTTTTACTATTGGCCCATTAACTTTTAGCTCGGATGTTTAACATAATATTGTGATGTAATCCATTTGTAAGTTCTTCTAGGATCGCCACAGTCAATGGCAAATGATTTGAATTTCATCGTTTATGAATCATAAGGCCCGCTGTAAGTTCCAGCCTGTAACAGAGTCTGTGCCACAGACTTTATAAAACATATACACCATATAACCATGTGAGATAACACCATTTGGGATAACAGTTTGCATTTGAGATAACAGTTTGCAGTTGAAATAACACTTTTTCCGTCATTTTTTGCTCTTATTTTTTCCAGCATTTCCGCCTACGCACTAACCATGTGAAATAACAGTTTGCAATTGAGATAACAATTTGCATATGAAATAACACCTTTTTTCGGAAAACAATGTGTTATCTCACATGATTAGGTGGTGTATATATAAACAGATATATTTTCGATATTGAGGGTATGTTACTTATCATTTGCATACAACCGTTATTTGCGGATGTCACTGGGTTCATTTCACTACCAGGGCTCGGCAAGAGTCAACTGGCTTTGCCAGGTCGTCAGCTGGTTAGGCAGTTCCACATGTCGCGACAGCTTATTGGGCCAGCTCATTTTTATTTTTGAGCTGGACAGGTCAGATAAGGACAGTCTGTTTTTAAGTATGCCGAGCCCTGCTCACGACCAAATTATTATTATAATAATCCTACGTTTGTTCCAGAGGATTTTACGATTTTTTTTGTATTGAATTAGGGAAATTCAGTTAGTCATAAGAATCGCTTTCAGGGGCTGCTCTGTCGCCAAATTGGTTATACGCGCCACTTGGTGCGCGCCGTTTCGAGTCTGATTTGAGAATTAAAAAATGAAAAATCGCAATGACTGTCAGCAAGGGGCTACCTGACCTTAAAAATCACTTGAAATTAAAATGCGCATTATTTAGTAAACTGTCCAAAGAACATGAAAGTCTGGTATGTCTTTCTCGTCTGCCCATACCAGATGGCGTTAAACATTCTACAAGTCCTAAAATGAAATCGAGTACTAATTTGTGACATGATAATTACAGGTTTAAGTTTATCGCGTACTCAAGGTTGCAGTTCAAATTTCAACTGGCTCCAAGTTTTTCAACTTTTGACGGTGATTGGTCGACTTGGTTGGGGTCGCTTAAGTATTTAAAACGTTTTCATTTGACTCGTACGAACCATGTTCTATAATAGCAATTTGCAAACGTCATGGATGTCACATAAAAGGGCGGTCAAATAGGAAATTTTTTCATTAGAAAAATATTTTGACAGACCACTGAACATCAACTTGACCACAGAAGTTTTTTTAAGTACACTACGTTTTACTTAAAACATTAATCCGATATTTTAATGCAATCTTCTAATATTTCTAAAATCTCATTTATTTTAAGTACCATTGCCAATGGTCCATTGGGCAAGCCCACAGCTAAGAATCTAACCAACCATTTAACCCTCACGCGGCGTATTTTTCGCTATACAGGTTTAACTCCTAAGGGAAGTCTGTGCATACCTCGGTATATACACTAGACATGATTTTTATCGATTTAAGGCCCGCACGTATAATACTCAATTAACCCTAGAACGCGCAGACTGTGCGGACGCATATGTCCACGGTGGAGTTTCAATTGTAAGTAAATTTTGAACACGAATATTTTTTAATAACCAGATTTTATCATAGACACATGGTGCTCCGTTAACATGCCGGTTTTTACCTGAAAAATTTCCAGCAATAACATTATTTAACGACTACGCATTGAACCGTTAACAGACATATTTGACATTAACAGACAGGTTAAAAAATTGGCATGCCTGTTAACGGCGCACCCTGTGTAATTGAAATTGGTCTTATGACGCCTTGTATATTAATACATATTGTTTTACTTTTTATTATCTAAGAGAAAGATATTCAGCGCATACGGGTTAACTGCGCACCGTGGCCATAATAGATCCAAATTATAGTGGGTAGTTTCGACTAGTATTTGAGTTAAACGTTGTTTGTGGTAAATTTCAAAATTACCGCAAGCTTGTACTGTTCGCCACTTTGTTTACGTCCTTAGAATAATTCATTTGGAAATTGAGTAGTTAAAACTAAACACTTATTGAAGGCAAACACTTTCAGTCGGACATGATTACGGTACTTTCATCGAAAGTACAACACTTTTTATTCTAGAATATTTGCCGAATCAAAATATTTACGCGACTTACATGATTCTAGAGCTCTCCGGTCGGATGAGTTCGACGAGAACATTTATTTTTACAATAATACTACCCCTTTTCGACATTTTCTTCTGGAGTTGCTTATTTAGAAAATATTTTTAACAATAGCAATGATTCGAAATAATCAACTACATAATTTCTAAAATCCACAGTTCTCAGATAAAGTAGATTTAGAAACATCTCTTTTCTAAACGAGCCCATTTCGCACACTTTTGGACCTATTTTTCGTGGTTTAGAGGTGTCAGAAATTGGAAAAAGGACTATGTAAATTTTGTATTAACAACGGATAAGATTATAGTCGAAGATGAAATTGTGAACTCAAACCAAACATCAAATGTTATGAATCATAATTTTTATTTACCCCCGAAATTTATGAGTTATAAACTGTTCTGTAAAAAAAATAATTTGACGGTTACATCAAAAAATTACCATTTACGGGTAACCCAAACTCGTATCTTGTTCAATTAGCAAACAAAGTAAAACAACAAAATAAACGAAAAATTTATTAAAAAATATTATAATGGCGGAAGAAACGCTCAACGAGATANTTTCTCGGATAAAAGTGCTTCAAATTGAAGCCTTCAATCAATTAATGGAATTGAATCAAGTCAATTTATTTTAAGAACATGTAAGTAAAAACAAATAAAATAAATAACAACAAGTTGTTAGATTCTTACTTTTTGTTAATATTTTTAACATTTTATTAAAGAGCTTTACAGTGTTATGAATTACGAATTTCATAATACTGTCGGCTTCACCAAGCCCCATATTTGCATCTGGACAGCGTAAGCGCATCACCCCATATTTCTAGTTCAATCTAACTTAAACCCTGTGTAGCGTCAGCACATCAACCTATGTATCTGGGTTATCCAGGTGCCCCGCCTATATATACTGGGCCCCTTACAACTTTAAAATGATCAAGTAATAAACTACAATTATTAATTGTTAACACACAAATAAACAAACCACCGTTGACCAACTGTATCCCTAAAATTGACTCCTTTACGATTCATAAAATTGGTGACTGAAGTGGGATGGCACAATTCAAGCTTAGATGGAAAACGTCGAAAGGTGCAGGTGTTTTCGAAAGAGAAGTAGATGTATTAACTGATCATTTGGTTAATACATCTGAACTTGATATTGAAAACTTCCTGTTAAATAATTTTGTATAAAATTTTGTTAATATCTCTTGTTCAATACCACATGAATTTAAACTGTATATCAAACATAGATATATGGCGAGCCCTATCTCACACCACTATAGCCTATAGTCTATAGTCTATAGGTTATAAATTATAACTATAGGTTATAAATTATAACTTATAATGTATACTCTAATTTCCAGAATTTTTCCAGTGATTTTCTCCGGTAAACCCAACGTACTGTTTTTGTAACCTCTAGTCAAATTTCTGTCGAAAGTTCAATAACAAGATCGAAGTACCGGTGACCTATCAAAGTATTTTAAAAACGTCTGATCGAATCACCCAGACCTTAATCTGGGTGATTAAGTCTCGGGTGAACTGGTGACTGAAGTGGGATTCGAACCCACCCCCAAAAAGTCCCTATTCGATTCGTGCGTGCCTTTTAAATGTATGTTATTTTTTAAAAGACACTCGACAGTCCGAAAAGTTCATTCATTCTGGGTAATTTTCAGTTGCAAATACCTGGCACCTTGAACTTACAACCCAATAATCCTGACGTTCCCGGACGAGGGGGAAACCATCTACTTATGGCTCGTTACCGAGCTCCCTCTCGTCCGGCGACTCATAACCCAAGGACTGTTGCCCCAGCGTCATGCGTTACGGCGCAACATCCGATCTGCGCGAGTATCATTACAAAATTTAATCTTATTGAGGTACGGAAGTTTGATTCCGACAACTGTATATTGCTAGCCGGGTAACCCCGGGGGTTTAAAACAGGGATTGGAAAGCAAATCACAGAATCACACTCAAAATCACATTTTTTCCAAAATCACACGTTTTTCGATCCCTGGGTTAAAACCATTGTTTTGGTAGCAATACGGTCTCCATTTCGGAGTACTTGGCTATATAAAATGAAATTCCTAAACGCGAAGAATTTAGGGATGTTAAATTGGGGGGGTCGCGGATTCGAAACCCGACCGACCAGTTTTTTTTTGGGATGATTTTTTTTAGATTTTTTTTCCGGGTATTTTTTTTAATTAGTAGACAGAGGATGGTGGGTTCTAGTCCCCCTCCCTTCATATTTTTTTTCGTGTTAAGTTTGGGAGTTTCATTTCATAAGGCCAATTATAGTCTAACTGACTGACCGTACATTTTTTCTTGTTATTGTCTAGGAACTTAAACAACAGGGCCCTTAGGGACCACTGCCAATTTTTGATAAAAAAGTATAAAAACAAAATAAAAAGAAAAATAAGTCTTAAAAAACCAAAAAAAAAACAATTATAAAACAATAAAAAACATTTCGGCCTTTTTGGAGAGCTATATCCTTTTTGGAGGAGCCTTTTTGGAGATATAAAGATTTTATTTTCATATTTAGAACCAGTGGTGTATTGCTTTACAATAAACTCACCGTGGCCATGACTAGCTTATGTTCTATTATTTACGCGGCACCGGGTAAATTAGATAATCTGGATTTGTTAATTTCGTGACAAGAGATGAATGTACAGTTTGAAATAACTGTGGACGAACTTAACCATGCATTTTATCGAAATTATTTCAACAATAACATCTATTAAACTAAAATATTGTCTACACATTTTGACTTCCAAAAACGTTGGTGATGTTTTTTCCATTAAACCGTACTCTATCCGTGTATTACAGTTCTAAACCGTTAAGCCGAAAAAACGTTCTCATCGAACGAAATTTGCTAGGATTATTTCAACCACTTAATTTTTGAAATACTTAAAAAATAACAAAATATCACAATAGCTTAAGATATGCGCCCTCTCCTTTTGTGCCCCGGGTATGACACTGCTGCTTAGAATTAAAATATTACGCCGTGTCTGATTATTCCAATAAATAAATAATTTGACCATCAACTAGGGATTCAAATTTTAGGGTGAACAGCTTTGAAAAAATATATATATATTTAAGATAATTAGTGAAGAGTTTTCCGGAGATGTTTTGGGAAATTGGGGGAAAGCGGGAGCCGAAAATGCATGGCAGGCTTACTCTCGAGGCATCGGAAATCTCTATGTCGACCACCCCATCAATAATTTATCAATTGAAAATGTTATTATGGCTGGTAAGTTAACATTCCTTGTATAAAAACGAAATCCAAAAATTTTATTTTTATCAGGCTTGGTGAAAGGTAGTGACCTTCAACACGAAGTGGATTCCCTGATACCGGAAAAGCGTTCCGAATGGGCAAATCGACGAATATGCGAATTAACCAGTGAATACGGCGATAGAGCACTTTCCATTCTTTCTCAAGCTGTTAAACGATGTGATACAACTTTGTATGTAGGCGGCGGAGATCGTGGCATTTATATGGCTGGAAAAGCCATTTCGACCATTAATCCTGCCTCAAAAATTGTAAGTATTTGTCCAATTTTATTCACAGTGGGCTATAAGGTCTTGGATTTTGTTCGCCAAAATTATACTATAGTCTATATACTATAGTCTATAGTCTATAGACTATAAGGCCATAAATTATAGCCCATAAAGTCTCACATACCCCCTGCGCTGTTATTTTGTCATCCGTTATCTTGTAGATTTTCCCGTTCGCTCCATTATCTTGCGGATCCATTTTAGGCCTACTTTCCAGGAATCCCTTTGCAGTTAAGCACTGTACTGTTATCTTGCAGATCTCCCCGTTCGCTCCCTTTTTCATGAACAAGATAACGGCACAGGGGGTGTAGGCCAGTTATGCTCATGGTTACCAGTTTTTATACCATTGTCTTTTACAAGTTTAAGGTCATTTGACCTATTTACGTTCCTTATGGGAAAATTCTTCTATAAATTAGTGCATTCTCCGTAAAAATCTTTTATTTGTAAATTCACTGTTTTTATGCAAAACGTATTTAAAAACGATTATCTACGTGTCGTCGTCGTGGTTTACAGAAGAGAAATTAATCTGGTATTGAATTAAAAAAAAGTGTTTTGACATGATACAGTAGCCATGTTTCTCCCTTAATAAATATGCCCTAAATAAGAGGGGTTTTCAGACACTGTCTACGATATTCACGTTTTTTTACCCTAAATATTTTTCAATTTTCGCAATTTTGTACACTGACCTTATTATTCACTGGTCAAACTATTATAAGTAAATTATTTTATTGTTTTTTTGCGTCGACAGAAATTCATACGACATAAATTTGAAAATTATATTTATAAACCCCTAGGGTCCTACGCGCAGTTTTCTGGCGAGCACTTATTTCGCCGAAATACAATAGTTCGTCAATTTTCGTAATATTGTGTCATTTTGTTTTCCTACGCCTGCGGACTGATATCACCTCTCTAGTTTCGTCCACTTGGGGATCCCGCACTACGCCTGACAAGTTTGTCAACTCATTATATTGTAGGGCATCACCGCCTGGGCGAAGCTGTTGAACGATGAAAATGATGTTGTAATACAGTATACCGTATCATAGGGCTGCAACGGTGACGTCATAATAGCGTTACAAATCATAGGAAAATTGCTCAAGACCTTGCAGTTATAGCCCTATCATACGGTATGTTCTTATACCAACCGGTCACTACCATTTTGAAACTGTTTGTAATTGTTCAGTATAAACAAAAATGCCGCTTTAGTTAGAACTTTTAACCCATCGGATATACGATAAATAAGATAAGGACGAGAGTATTAGTTTAAATAACCAACCTGAAAAATGAAAAAAAAAATTTTCTTTAATGAGTTTGAACTTAAAAAAAGTGGTGGTGACCAGTGGTGAGTTCTAAGTTAAAAAAGTATCATGATAAAAAGGTCCACGTGTATACATGTCTGTAGATAAAAATTTTGATCAGTATGTTTCTTAAATTACAAGTATTTGAGATCAAATATTATACTGGACGCTGTAATTTAGAGGCATGTACCTGTAATTTACAAAAACTCAATTTGCAGCTAGTTAACCTTGCCTACTCAAAGAGATCAAGATATCTAAGTCCAAAAGTACAAATCCGGTGACGGTTTTGAACTTATCTGCCATTTTTTGTGCGGTTTGATATTCTTATAAAGTATACACGGGGCGTCAATTTCAGTATTTTATTTTATTTTTTCAATTAAAAAGTAGAAAAATGATATTACAGGATTGTGACTCTACATAAATACGAGCTCTGCTTCCTCTTACCGCCAGTCCAAAGCAATGTCACTAAAACCTGTTTCAAGAGTTGTAGCAAAATCCGGATTAAAAAAAATTTAGAAATAAGGAGACGGATACTAGTATTAGCTTCTAACCTTATTATCCACGTAACAAAACAAAAGGAAGAAATTGTTATTTGTTTTTTCGAGTTGCTATGGTGACGTGGGCAATCAAAATTGGCATCCGCTATCCGACCCTCCCCCAAAAAGGTCATTATTATTTGACGTTTGCCGAACCCTGGCTCTAGGTTAGGTTGTATTTTGAAAAATTTTTTCTCAGGTCGGGCAATTTCTGGCAATTGATATACTATTAGACGCAAAATTTAGACGACGGCCTACCCTTGGCCCTGGCCTATACAACATAAGAAAGAAAAGATTTTTAATTTTCGTGTGGGCGCTCTCGAGCTAATGTCTTAAAAACTCAAGAACATAAACTTTCTAAAAAAGATCCAGTTTAACCTAAATACATAATTTGGATAAGCTTTGACAAAATCGTTTTTCTTTTGGCCTAATTTATTTTTGTTACACTCTTTATATGCATATTTCACTTATCTTTACTTTCACATTTTTTTAAATTATTTAAAATGTCTATTCCACTTAAACGAATTTTTCACAAAAACCTCAAAAATTTTGCCATTCATATTCTCCAAAACATTACGAAATCGACTTTTATCTCGTGTAAGTGTTTGAAGGGCCCCACATATATCATTTGTAATTTATGTAAAAAAGCCATAAAAAAACAAAATTTTCAGATTATTGATTCGAGTGCTTCAAGAATAAACAGAAATTAGGATATACCACTTAACTCCTGCAATCCCGACAGTGCCATATGGCACTGCTTTTATTTATTTCGCTAATAGCTCGAAGTAGATAATAATTCCCGGAAATTTATATCCGGTTACCGGTTTAATACTTTTATACCTCTTATTAAACGCAAAATTGACCGTGTCTAAAAATGCAATAAAATATAAAGCCATCATTTTGGTCTTATAGACTTATTAGAATAATTAGACACGGCCTGACCCTTTAGTTTCCAGCGCAAAAGGAGATCGAAAACCGGAGCGCAGGTATTCATAAACCCAAAAATTGTCGCGTTAATGAGACGTGCAATTTTGAGCGGTCATCGTAGTAATTCAAATAATAAATCATCAAAGGATACTTCTAGAAGTAAAGGATACTTCTATAGAAGCTTCTATAGTCTCTTACAGAAAAAAAAATCTAGTAAAAAAAGTAAACCGTTTGCTTTTGAGAGCGTTTTAACGTCATTTATTCAATTTGGCATACGCTGTAAGGGGACGGGGTGCGTATTTTCGCATACGGGGACGAGTTAACGTAAGGGGGATGTTAATAACACATATTTTGCAGGCGATCTCAAAAAATCACCTAGACCCTGGTAGAGTTCAATCTTAAATAGCCACGTAATGCGGTAAATATTTTAAACAAAAATACGCACTCGGTTTCTAAAAAACAAAACACAAAAAAGAAGTCTTTGATAAAGTAAAAATATACAATTATGATTAGCGTCAGCGAAAACAACACAGACTGTATGAGATAATCCTAAGTTGTAAATGACACTCTGTACAACAGTCGTTTTACATTTTTAATCCCAAAACCGTTTTGTTTCAATAGATTTTTTGGCCACGTTATTTTTGCGTGCGTTTTTAATGAACTACCGAATTTGAGTATGTATAGACGTAAGTGATACAGTACTTAACTCCTGCGGCCCCTACAGTGCCATATATCACTGTTTTCATTCATTTTGCGAATAGCTCGAAATCGATAAGAGTAATCTCCAATCGGCTTCTTGTATTCGTTTTGTGTGCTGATGACGGTTATTTTATGTGTGAAAATTAATGTCCGGTTAACCGGTTATGGACATTCGGTTACCGGTGTTTATACTTTGGTACCACCTATCGTCGGTAAATTGTCGATTACACTAACTTCACTACGGCGCATGCGAAATTACCGTCCTTTTTATACAATGTCCGGTTAACCGGAAACCGAGACCCGTTACCGTTTTAATACTTTACCACCTCTTATTATCTGATGTCCATTTTCGGCTAATCGGAAATTAATTTTGAGGAAAAAAAACCGTCATCAACAAAGTAAGCGATTACAAAAACCCGATTGCCAATCGGCGATTGGGGATAGGGTATCCCGGATAGCTCTTGTCTAATTCGAACTATAGACAAAATGAATGAAAACTGTGCGATATGGCACTGTCGAGGCCGAAACAGGGTAATAAAAAACAAGGCCGCAGGAGCTGAAGTGAGGGATCGCAGTGTTTTTTTCCAGAAAACGTATCTTGCAGAATTTGTAAAATGGTTAGAACATACTGTGTGTGGTCAATAGTTTTGCAGGCCAAAAATAACCCGATTCAGTCCATTAGAGGCGCCAAGTTTATTAGCAAGTATGTTAATGTTAATTTATTTGAAAGATTAGAAACTCTGCTTGCTTAGCGCCCTCTAATCGCCTGAATATTTTATTTTATTCTGAATTATTTTTGACCTGATAAACGGAACTCGTCGCGACGTATCCAGTAGAACTTTCAGTAAAAATGCATATTTACGAGTTGAGTTCGGGCAATTTTCCTTAAAAGTCTGGTCTTGTTCAACTATTTCAGTTATGTTAAATTTTTGGTTTATCTAACACTTCCGTTAAATATATCCTTCGAAATGTTATAGTTTTCTTCCATGGAATTTGCAGAATTTCCGCCTAATTTTTAAATATGAAATATTTTCACGCAAATCCTTTGTGGCTTCAGTAAACATAATATTAATTACCTCAATTGTAACCGGCTTGTTTATGTGTGGTTAAAGTTTCCTTAAATATTTTGGGGAACAACTTTAAATTTTAGTTTTAAGGTTTGCGTACTTGTTATTTTTCACTTGTGAATATCTTTGTATTATTTTCTCATTTTCATTTTGAATTTTATCATTTTTTTTTTCGAATTGTTTGCCTACGCTCTTAACTATCTTTAAAATTTCCAAATGATTTTTTTTATAAATTTGTTTCGTTCAAAATTTGATAAAAATGCAAAAAAAAGGTTTCATAAAACTTTTTGATAAAAAATGCTATCAAAAGTTAGAAGGGTGTAGAAAAATATAAAAAGGAAAAATTTGTAAAATATATTTCACACAATGTTCCCAAAGAAACCGCGATTAACCGCAAAAAAAAGTTTCGAGTCCAAGAAAAAAGGCCTTACCAATTTCGTACGGCCCCGGAAGGGTTACTAAAGAGTTAAAAAAGCTTACTGCACCGGCATAACCTTTTGAGAAATAATTGAAGGTATCAAAGTTGTGAAATTGGTGGGAAGGGCATGTTTATCTCTCACGGTCGCCAATTGCTGGGTTAAAATCGGATTTATCTCGCATGAAAAAAATCCCCTTTGATAATGGTGAACTTGAAGGCGTCATGCAATTTTCAAATTAATTCTTAACCTTAGTTTTCATGAAAGATACCGACCTTCGGGGAAAAACCGTATTCTAAAAGTTTCTCGAGAATAAGTAATAGGATTGGTGGAAAACGCCTGGATTTTATTGAATCAACACCATCCTTAATTGCGTAGAGAAACGGTATAATTTACCAATATTTTAGAAATATGAAATAAAAAAAAAACTTTTCAATTTTGATTTCAAAATGTTGATTTCAAAAAGACAGCCTGTGGCCTATTCGTCATGTATAGGGCCCATAATTATATGGCTCATAATTTATGGCACTTTGTGATACCTGAAATTGAATTGCTAAAAGTCAAAAACTTGTGTCGGAGCTCAGACTGACGGGCTTTGAGCCAGAGGTCGGCACATTCCATTTTTTTTTCTTACCCGACCCGACTGTTTTAGCCCCGGGTAAAAAAGTCGGGTAATACCCGAGCCCAGAAACGACTTTCATATGATTTCAAAGCTATTTTTCTCCCTCACCGTGACAGTCTGTGGTCCAACACACGGTATATGCATTAAAAATTTATAATTATTTAAAATTATACAAACAAAAACTTCAAAATAATGATGAAATTCAGATTCTTCTACGTGTCGACCGCCATATGGACGAGCGATCAACATCATTAAGATCCAATCCATCTGATGCATCTAAAGGTGAATTCTAGAACACGTATCTGGCCAATGTTTTATTCTCTTATTACATTTTTCTAACCCAGAGGGCGCCCTGGGGTCGTGCTGGAAAAGAGAATATAAAATGAACGAAATTATTAATTTTAAATTAGTTTTCCCGCACTCCGGTAATGGCGTCACACAGTTGAAGGAAGAAAAGTGCGTTTTTGCGGACTTCTTACTTGGAGCGGACTGCGCCCGCAATAATAAACAGGAAAACGATTTTCAGAAAAAATAACAGATTGATTAAGGGGAAATTTTCGTCAAAAAATTATATAAAAAACTTTTCTGGATATTATAAAAGGCTGCTGGATCTCATGAAAGTTCTTAGAAAAGTTTTTTAAATAGTTTTTTGAAATAATTTTTGAAAAGTTGTTTGAACAGTTTTTTGAAAAGTTTTTTGAAAAGTTTTTTGAAAAGTTTTTTGAAAAGTTTTTTGAAAAGTTTTTTGAAAAGTTTTTTGAAAGGTTATTTGATTTGAAGTTATTTGAAATTTTATGAGAAGTTTCATAAATGCACAGTTTTAATTTTCGAATTACTTGAGATCGATTACTGTCACCGTTTCAAATCAATTATAGTGGCAGATTTATGTTTACTGGGTAACGAGAGTTTAAGACTGTAAAAAATCTGTGCAAAAGTGTTTGACAAATTCGAGTCGGGGCGCCAGTTGTGGTATCCGAACCGAAACGATATCAATTGACGACCTTCGAATAGCAGAGAAATACCACATTGATCGGGCCTTTGCACTAATCGCCACATTGCAGGTGACTCTTGTCGTAATTAGGGTGGCTGCGGGGTAAACTAAAATCAATATGAATGAATTTAAATAATAAAATATTTGCGGCACCGTCTGAATTGCTATAAAGTAAAAATTAATAATGATATATGTTAAAAAATGGAAAGACGTTAAAAACCCAACCAGAAATTTTTTCGATTTTTGTTTTCAACTGTTCGGTTCGGTACCAAAACCGAAATTACCGGTTAAAGTACAGAAATCTCTGTTTAGAAAATTTATGGCTTTTTTTCTATTTCGTCTGTTTTTATTGATATTTTTTTAATTTATTTGATTTTTTTTTTTGGTAAAAATCTCATTTTTGGCCATTTTTGATTTTTAAAAAGTAGAAAAAAAAGCCAGAAAATTTTCATAATCACATTTAACCCCAGTAACGTGNTTGAAATTTTCTTAATTGTTTTTTTTTTTGAATTGTTTTTTTTTTTTTGAATTGTTTTTTTTTAATTTTATGAGAAGTTTCAAAAATGCACAGTTGTAATTTTTCGAATTACTTGAGATCGATTACTGTCACCGTTTGAAATCAATTATAGTGGCAGATTTATGTTTACTGGGTAAAGAGAGTTTAAGACTGTAAAAAATCTGTGCAAAAGTGTTTGACAAATTCGAGTCGGGGCGCCAGTTGTGGTATCCGTACCGAAACGATATCAATTGACGACCTTCGAATAGCAGAGAAATACCACATTGATCGGGCCTTTGCACTAATCGCCACATTGCAGGTGACTCTTGTCGTAATTAGGGTGGCTGCGGGTTAAACTAAAATCAATATAAATGAATTTAAATAATAAAATATTTGCGGCCCGGTCTGAATTGCTATAAAGTAAAAATTAATAATGATAAATGTTAAAAAATGGAAAGACGTTAAAAACCTAACCAGAAAATTTTTCGATTTTTGTTTTCAACTGTTCGGTTCGGTACCAAAACCGAAATTAAAGTACAGAAATCTCTGTTTAGAAAATTTATGGC
>SCLG01000079.1:395286-418339 GCA_004367875.1 Oikopleura albicans | reverse complement strand
TACCTTGGAATTATTTTAGTACAGTATTAATAGTACAAACAAAAAACGTGATTTCAGACTTGTGGAGTCAAATTGTATTTCCATAATTGTCGGACAACGTTGTTTTTATCTGTTCTCAAAGTTTTGAAGTATTATTTCGCATTTGGTGTAAATTTCGAAATGATTAACATACTATTGTTAAGGACGGGTCAATGGCGTTGTTTACAAAGGTTACTTTCCGGGAAACCGTTACAAAACATATTTCACAAAATCTATTTTTTTTTTATTCAACGTAAAAAGGAGTAAACTTTTATGTGTGATTATTTTGGGGACCAAATTTTTTTCCAGAGGACCCCCTACGAAGCCGTGATACACTTTTTTTTATAACTTCCGCAGTTTTTAGGCGATGAATTTCAATTTTTTGTAAACTGCTCTAAAGGACAAAACTAAACGTCGCACAGTCTGTTTTTTCAATTTCATGAATACTATTCGGTAAATGTTTAAAAGACCAATTGATGAAACCAGTAAAAAATACTATAAAAATACGCTTTCGTAATTTCGGATTTTTTTTGTACACAACGATATAGACCCGTCCTTAAATATTTTTTTCGTTTTTTATTTGTGACAATAATGACCTTCACTTGACCGGGAAAATTTTCTAAATTCAAGTGACCGTCTGTGGCTTAGTCTGTGACATAAAACCAAGTGCACTTCATACCTACACTACCTAAATGCTGTAACAATGTTTGCTGCGAAGTAAATACTGTGCTTTTTGACACAAACTACTGTTACCAACATTACAGCCTTTAATTTTAGCAATATTACTTCTAAAGCACAGTATTATTTTTAGTGAGAACATAAGTACAGTATTTGTTTAACATTCAACCAAATGCACTTGGTATTATTGTGGTGTCATTATTACATGTAAATTCTCTATTTCGAAAGAAAGTGATTATTTGAGCCAATAATAGGCCAATAAAGAAGACTTTCTTTTATACTTATTTTATTGAAAAATGATAGCAATTGACGCTGATTGGCTAATATTTCTTATTGGCCAAATTGGCCCAATTGTTTTTACTACTACACAAAATGTGTTTGAATTTAAATGGCGAGAACCTTATACATGGCTAATCTTTCGCAAAATTGTAACTTCGAAATGGTATCTTATTATCATTATTACTTTATTAATACATAAACTAATTTGGTCAAAAATAAACAATTACAAATATGCTGATTTGAATGTCACCACTCCAAAGTCTTTCATTCGTTCATTCAGGTGATTTCCGTCTTTCCATTCTTTGCTTCCCAAATGGTAAATTTCCGTCGTCTTTAGCTCTTCGTCTGTGCAGTCAGAACCACCCAAAACTAGTAAGCTGTTGTTGAACAACGCCAGACTATGACCAAGTGTTGGTATTTTCATTGGCTGAATGGTCGTCCATGTCGAATTTTCTATTTGGTACATTTCCACACTTGAATGAATTAGTTCATAACAATGTCCTCCAGCGACATATATTGTTTCCCTGTGTATCGCAGCACGAGCATAAACTCTCTGTTCGTGCATTGGCGGTACGTTTTCCCATGTATCAGTTGTCGGTGAATATCTTTCAACACTGTTGGTATATGGATACCCGCCGATGACATAAACTTTTCCATTTTTATTTGTAACGGAACAAGCCCCTAACCGCCACTCATTCATATCCGCCACTTTTTCCCATTCGTTATTTATCGGATTGTACTTCTCGGTTGTTGTCAAACAACCATTACAATCTCCGCCAATTGCCAATATAAAATCTTTCCCATCCGTTTTAATAACCGATGCCGTTAAGTATTTCCGTACCGATGTCATTTCCTTCACTCGTTTCCATTGTCGGTTCTTCACGTCGAATGCTAATTCTTCTGTTGACCAATATCTATCCACACATCCACCCATGACGTAAATGTGGCCATTGAGGTAAACCACTGCATGACCCCATCTTCCTTGTTCCATTTCAGGTAGTTTATTCCAACTTGAATTAACGTCGCCCTTTAGATACTCCACTGTATTTACACTCTTTGATCCATTAAATCCGCCAACTTTTACTAAAATCTCTTCTTGGAATTCACATTCATCGGTATTTGTTAAATTCGAAAATGGTGTCGTATCAGAAGGGGGCCGAAAAGCTGACTCATCAGCCGAACTTGTGCCGGATTCGTCCTCAAGAAATGCCTGCCATAGTCCCTTTTCGGCCTCTTTTTTAGATTTGTAAATGACTTAAGTAAGGTTGTCAAACCAATTTCTAAAGTAAAATTACACTTCGTAAATTCAAAAATCAATTAAAAAAAGTGGACCAGAAACCGATAGGCTACCAAATTAATTGCGAATGGATGAAAAGTTTGGATTTTTTTTAAATAAATAGTGATTAAATAACTACTAAAGCTTGAGCATACCGGACCGTATCCTTCATTCAAAAAATATTTTAAGAAAACTTATTTGCATTTTGACTAAAAAAGTGTGGTTTGAAAGCCTGCTTTGAGCTGTTTTTGATCCAGTGGTTGTTTTTTGTCAGAAAAGTATTTTTCTATCTTTTTAATTTGCCAGAAAAGCTTGAAAGCGGCATCTTTTACCTCGGTAGATTTTTGAACATCACATTTCATACTTTGACCATGTTTTAAATCGTTCCGGTGTTTGCCGAGTTCGTGAAAAGCACTTAACCAGCCGCCAATTACCGAACCCTTATTGTCAAAAACAGGGATGAAATTATTAATAATCGTAACTAAAAATTGTTGTTTGTTTCAACGTTCTTGTGTCAGAAAAAACACGTTTCTAATCATTAAACTAATTCAAGTGCCCAATTTTTTTGAACAATTTTTATTTTGCAAATAAAGGTTTAGAATCCTAAAATTTCGGGCGATTCACTATTCTTGACTTTCGCGAACAAAAAATTCATAGTTTCGAGAAGCTCATTATAATCTTATTAAAAAATAGAAAAAAGTTCTTTATGATACATAATGTACATGGATTGTAATTAAATTAATTATATCAACGTTCAATATGGTCTCGAAAGAAGTGATGAAAAAGTGGTTCGTGCTCGTAATTTACATCCCTGGGCTAATTCGACGAATTTTTCATCTTCAATTTCGAAAATAGTTGACCCATTCAAAATGGCTTTTAGGGCGCTAATGTCGAAACGTCCGTCTTCAGGATGGCAAGTTTTTGGTTTCAAAAACATCAGGGAATGTCGGGCCAATTCATCCAGTAAATCCATTTTCGCCTTTCCTCCAGTTGACACTTTTGGATTGCGCATTGTGGGGGTTAAATGATTTGATACGAATTGTTCGATCGGGTTAAGAAAGCCGGTTTTCTGCTCGTTCCACTCTTTATTTAAGTCCCAATGGCGCTTCATAATTGCCATCAAAAGTGCTTGAACACTTTTTTCAACAAACGAAAATACTAGAAATACATAGTTCTAACAATTTTTCCAAACAGTATTTCGTAGGATTTTTTTCCGAAAAAGCGTCAAGTTCTCGCACCTAGAACTGTCATGAATTTCAAGCCAACTTTTATGAAACGAAGTTAGAAGTTCATTGGTAGATTTTTATCACTCATGTTAAAAAAAACTTTTATTAAAATTATTTCAAAAATAGGAACTGTCATTTGCCAATTTCTTTGCCTAAAAAATCAGACAAGCCCCAAACTATTACATCCCTGCGCTGTTATCTTGTCACCCGTTATCTTGCAGATTTTCCCGTTCGCTCCATTATCTTGCGAATCTACTTTGGGCCAATTTTTCAGGAATCACTTTTTTATGTGTTAAGCACTGCGCTGTTATCTTGCAGGTGTCCTCGTTCGCTTCGTTGTCTTACAGATTTTTTTCATGCGAAAGTTGGAAGATAACGGCGCAGGGGTGTATAATATAATCAAATCAGATATGATTCGGGACGCCAAATAAGAGTCGGTATCAAAACATAAAACCGAGCCTCATTTGGCAAACCCTTGTAAGAAATATCCAGAAAATGTCTGTCCGGTACCATCTACCGGTAGTTTACAGATTCTTACTTCGTAGAATCCGAATATAATTTACGTGGCGGGGATTTTCGACTGATTGAGACCAGGTTGAATCGGCAATCGAAAGAACATCATTATCAGCCTGGTTTGATTGGAACTCTTCGGAAGACATTTTTTACCTAAAAATGTTATTACCCACAACCTTAATTTGTTTTCGTTTGCCCCATTTTTACGTTTAATTACGTTGAACTAACTTCGGAAAAATAACAGATGCCGAACACAGCTCCTACGGATCGTCACGCAAATACGAATTTTTATTTTGCTCCGAAAACCCATCCGTTGTGTGGCGCGCGTGAGGGCTCAATAACCTCGGGCCAATTGCAGCCGTTTTCGGAGAGCGCGTATTTATCATGAAAATCGGCTTTTTGATAATATTACAGTCCGGATCTCTATAAAAATAATTTGAATGTTGAGTGATTTTCCCAATTTAAATTTACCGAAAACTAGCGAATTTATTAATCACTGGCATTAAAAATAATATTCAACTTACGGTAGGAAACTTTTTTATTCAAGAATGGAATGAAAATTTTCTCTTTTTGTACGTTGTTGTATCAAAATAAGTAAACCATAATAACTTGTAGCGTTATTTATAAATAATTAACCCGAAAACCCGTGCAAGTTCAGAATAATCGTAACAAAAGTAAACAGTAATGGATTTTAACGTACACGTAATAACACATCTAAAAACATCGTTTTATAGGATATGACTTGCAAAATGACAATTTAACATTTTAGTCACCCACTGGGCCAGGTTTTACACGCAGAGAACTTTTGTTATCCACGTTTTTGCTATCCAGCGGATTTTGGGGATATAAAATCCAAAATTTCAGTTGAATGAATGTTTCTAAACAAGAAGTCTATTACAGTCCTCGTCCCCAAAACGTCCAAAACTTAAAAAAAAGCTGGACGTTTCGGGTACAACTAGACGTTTCGGGTACATCAGGCCTTTTTTAACGTTAAAAACTTTCATTATAAGATGTTTGCTATTTCAGTGTTTTAAATGGCTTTCGATATCAGTAGAGTACTCGTCCCAAGTAAAACAACCATTACACACTTATTTATTTTGACAAAAAAAGGATGTTTCGTCCAAAAATGTCCAAAAAATGGCCAAAATTGTCCGAAAAATGGCCAAAACTGCCCGAAAAATGTCCAAAAAATGGACGTTTCGGGGACGGACGTTTCGGGTACATTGACTAATTAAAAAAAACCTGGACGTTTCGGGTACAATTGGACGTTTCAGGGACGGACGTTTCGGGGACAAGGACTGTACTTTAATTTAAGGTGTCGGGGAGTTTTTAACAAAATTTTAACACATTAATTGCGGTTAAGATTTCTTTAAACCATCAACAATCTACGAGATAATGATATTTTTCGTAACAATGGAGGTATTATGGCGTTGGTTTTTAGTATTTACTTCGTGTAAAGTGTATACATTGATTGTGTGTAATATATACATTTCAAACGAGAATATCGTTTTGAAGCACTTTTACATATTAACCCGAGACCGCGCAGTGTTCCCACATGTGTTCCCGAGCGACTATTTTAGTGAATATCTCGGATCTGGGATATGATATAGTTATGAAACCTTTTATACTCGATTTTTGTATCCTTCTTTTATTGAAAACCATATGATTGGTGTGATAAATGTGCGCTNGGTATATTATGGTAGAACACCACTTGCGCAGTTATTCCGTTTTACCTTGGAATTATTTCAGTACAGTATTAATAGTAAAAACAAAAAACGTGATTTCAGACTTGTGGAGTCAAATTGTATTTCCATAATTGTCGGACAACGTTGTTTTTATCTGTTCTCAAAGCTTTGAAATATCATTTCGCATTTGGTGTAAATTTCGAAATGATTAACATACTATTGTTAAGGACGGGTCAATAGCGTTGTTCACAAAGGTCACTTTCCGGGAAACCGTTATAAAACATAGTTCACAAAATCTAAATACTGTATTTATTTAACATTCAACCAAGTGCACCTGGTATTATGATAGTAATCACAGAATGACATTTCCATTTGGCAAATTCTCTATTTCGAAAGAAAGTGATTATTTGGGCCAATAATAGGTCAATAAAGAAGAGTTTCTTTTATACTTATTTTATTGAAAAATGATAGCACTTGACGCTGATTGGCTAATATTTCTTATTGGCCAATTCGGCCCAATTGTTTTTACTACTACACAAAATCTGTTCGAATTTAAATGGCGAGAACCTTATACATTGCTAATATTTCGCAAAATTGTATCTCGCCAAAATTAGAAATGGTATCTTATCATCATTATTACTTTATTAATATATAAACTAATTTGATCAAAAATAAACAATTACAAATATGCTGATTTGAATGTCACCACTCCAAAGTCTTTCATTTCTTCATTCAGCTGATTTTCGTCGTTCCACTCTTTGTCTCCCAAATGGTAAATTTCCGTCGGCGTTAGCTCTTTGTCTGTGTCATCAGAACCACCCAAAACTAGTAAGCTGTTGTTGAACAACGCCAGACCATGAGAAGCTCTTGGTATTTTCATTGACTGAATGATCGTCCATGTCGAATTTTCTATTTGGTACATTTCCACACTTGAACGAATTAGTCGACCATAATGTCCTCCAGCGACATATATTGTTTGCCTGTGTATCGCAGCACGAGCACTAAGTCTCTGTTTGTGCATTGGCGGTACGTTTTCCCATATATCAGTTGTCGGCGAATATCTTTCAACACTGCTCTTATACGGATAACCACCGCCAATGACATAAACTTTTCCATTTTTATCTGTAACGGAACAGGCCCCTAACCGCCCCTCATTCATATCCGCCACTTTTTCCCATTCGTCCTTTATCGGATTGTACTTCTCGGTTGTTGTCAAACAACCATTATAGTCTCCACCAATTGCTAATATAAAATCTTTCCCATCCGTTTTAATAACCGATGCCGTTAAGTATTTCCGTACCGTTGTCATTTCCTTCACTCGGTTCCATTGTCGGTTCTTCACGTCGAATGCTAATACTTCTGCTGACCAATATCTATCCACCCATCCACCCATGACGTAAATGTGGCCATTGAGGTAAACCACTGCGTGACCCCATCTTCCTTGTTCCATTTCAGGCAGTTTATTCCGACTTGAATTAACGTCGCCCTTCAGATACTCCACTGTGTTTACACCCTTTGCTCCATTAAATCCGCCAACTTTTACTAAAATCTCTTCTTGAACTTCAGATTCATCGGGATTTGTTAAATTTGAAAATGGTGTCGTATCATAAGGGGGCCGAATAATGGACTCATCAACTGAACTTGTACCGGATTCGTCCTCAAATGCCTGCCGTAGTCCCTTTTCGGCCTCTTTTTTAGATTTGGAAATGACTTTAAATAAGGTTGTCAAAATAATTTCAAAAGTAAATTTACACATTCAAAAATCAATTTAAAAAAGTGGACCAAAAACCGATAGGCTAGCATATTAATTGCGAATGGATGAAAATTTTGAAGATTGCAGAAGTTTGGATTTTTGGAGCTTTAGCATACCGGACCGTATCCTTCATTTAAAAAATATTTAAAGAAAACTTATTTGCATTTTGATAAAAAAAAGTGTGGTTTGACAGCCTGCTTTGAGCTGTTTTGGATCCAGTGGTTGTTTTTTGTCAGCAAAGTATTTTTCTATTTTTTTAATTTGCCAGAAAAGCTTGAAAGCAGCATCTTTTACCTCGGTAGATTTTTCAACATCACATTTCATACTTTGACCATGTTTTAAATCGTTCCGGTGTTTACCGAGTTCGTAAAAAGCACTTAACCAGCCGCCTATTACCGAACCCTTATTGTCAAAACAGGGATGAAATTATTAATAATCGTAACTAAAAATTGTAACTAAAAATCGTAACTAAAAATCGTAACTAAAAATCGTAACTAAAAATCGTAACTAAAAATCGTAACTAAAAAAATGTCGTTTGTTTTAACGTTCTTGTGTCAGAAAAAAACGTTTCTAATCATTAAACTAATTAAACATGCCCAATTTTATTCAACAATTTTTATTTTACAAATAAAGGTTCCTAAAATTTCACTATAATAGTGAAGAATTTCTTGAGTCTCGCGAACAAAAAATCGATAGTTTCGAAAAACTCATTCTTATCTAATTAAAAATAAAAAGTCCTTTGCGATATTGTAATTAATTTAATTATTTTATATTGGTTCGTGCTCGTAATTTACATCCCTGGGCTAATTCGACGAATTTTTCATCCTCAATTTCGAAAATAGTTGACCCGTTTAAAATGGCTTTTAGGGCGCTAATGTCAAGGCGTCCATCTTCAGGATGACAAATTTTCGGTTTCAAAAACATAAGGGAATGTCGGGCCAATTCATCCAAGAAATCCATTTTCGCCTTTTCTTTAGTTGACGCTTTTGTATTGTGCATTGTGGGGGTTAACTGATTTGACACGAATTGTTCAATAGGGTTAATAAAGTCCGCTTTCTGCTTGTTCCACTCTTTGTTTAACTCCCAATGGCGTTTCATGATTGCCATCAAAAGTGCTTGAACACTTTTTTCGACAAACGAAAATACTAGAAATAGATATTTTAGAAATTTATAATCATTATGTAATAAATTTTATATTATAAATTCGAGAGTTATTGTGAAAAAATTCGCGAAAAGTGCCCAGTTCTAACAATTTTTCCAAGTTTTTGCACCCGGAACTGTAATGAATTTCAAGCTTGAAAACTTTTATGAAACGTATGTTTCATAGTTTGAAGTTCATTAGTAGATTTTTATCACTCATGTTAACTCCCAGGGGGAAGTGTGTGTAAACAGACACGCAACATGCTTTTTTCGCCAATTTAAGGCATATGGAGGCCCCGTAGGGCAAAACGGGTATTGGTGACCCCCCCTCAACTTTTCGAGACAATTCGATTGGCGGTGTTATTTTTTGCGAAGGTTGAAGATTTCAAACAGCTCTCTAGGGGGCCCTGGTAGCCAAAATCAATTTCTGAATAATCAGATAGACGTAATTTGACGAGCTCTACAACTTGGCTTTACCAGTTTTGTTGAATTATTGCGAATTATTGTGAATTTTTTAAGTGCGTGTTTATTTACACGCACTTTCCCCCTACGGGTTCCCAAAAACTCCTTCCCCCTGAGAGTTAAAAAAACTTTTATCAAAATTATTCCAAAAATAGAAACTTTCATGTGCCAATTTCTTGTAAAAAAATTAAGACATATGCATAATTGGGCACAGCGGGCGTCGGGAATAATAAATGGACATACGTCCAGGTACTTCAAAACACAAAACCGAGCCTTATTTGGCAAACCCTTGTAGGACATATTCAGAAAATTTCCGTCCAGTACGATCTACCGGTAGTTTACAGATTCTTACCTCGCAGAATCCGAATATAATTTACGTGGCGGGGATTTTCGACTAATTGAGACAAGGTTGAATCGGCAATTGAAAGAACATCATTCAGAGCCTGGTTTGATTGGAATTCTTCGGAAGACATTTTTTACCTAAAAATATTATTACCCACAATCGTAATTTGTTTTCGTTTGCCCCATTTTTTTTTTACTTTTAATTACGTTGAAATTACTTCGGAAAAAATAACAGATGCCGAATACAGCTACTAGGTATTTATCGTGAAAAATCGGCGTTTCTGATAATATTACAGTCCGGAGTCCGGACTCCGGACTTAATTTGACATCCAAATCAAAAACGGAAAAAAGATGTATCTGGAGCTTATAATTCTTAACAATATTTGAAAAAGTTCTCCAATTAAAAAAATTGTATAAAGCCCTCAAAAAAGCTCCAAAAGACCTCACCTACTCCCGACCCTCCTAGTACATTTTGAGCACTTTCCCGGTCCCGAAATTCCACGGGACATTTTCACTTAAAAGCTATTTTTGCCTAATTAAGACGATCCAACCAAAAAAAGCGAAAAAAAATTCACCAAAAAAATTTAAAAAAATCCGTGACTTTTTTTTTTTTGATTGGTGGAGACACTCCATAAATTTATTTACAGGAGATTTCATGAACGAAACGAACTGTGCATGGGTAAAAACGGGTCTTTAACTTGGTTTATTGCTATTTCCCATCCCTTTCGATTTGCTGCAGTCTAGCTTTGTCCGCGGGGCGCAGAATAGGAATAAAATATGTACAATTTTTACTTATAGGTGGCAATTCTTATTGCATTTATCCGACTCCCGTGAACTCGCGACCAAGTCGAATATCAACCGAGCCAACGTCCACCTCCGGACCTCTATAAATATAATTTCAACATTGAGTGATTTGCCCAATTAAAATTCACCCAAAACTACCAAATTTATTAGTCACCTGCATTAAAAATAATATAATACTTACAGTAGGACACTTTTTATTCAAGAACGGAATGAAAATATTCTCTTTTTGTACGTTGTTGTATCGAGACAAAGAAATCAGAATAACCCGTAGCGTTATTTATTAATAATTAACCCGAGAGCCCGTGAAAGTTCAGAATAATCGTAACAAAAGTAAACAGTAAATTATGCATTATGCATTAAACGTAAGAACATCGTTTTAGAGCTCAATCACTTGCAAAATGACAATTCAACATTTTTAGTCACCCACAGGTTTTACACTTTTTTATCCACGTTTTCGCTATCCATCGGATTTTGGGATAGAAAATCCAATTTTTTGATTGAATAAAATCCCATGTTTGTGAACAAGAAGTCTATTACTTTAATTTAGTGTGTCTGGGAGTTTTTAACAAAATTTTAACATATTAATTTCGGTTAAGATTTCTTAAACCGTGAACAATCTACGAGAAAATGATATTTTTCGTAACAATGGACGTATTATGGCGTTGGTTTTTAGTATTTACTTCGTGTAAACTGTATACAATTATTGTGTGCAATTTATACATTTCAAACGAGAATATCGTTTTAAAGCACTTTTACATATGCGTACTTATTAAACCACGTTCTAAATACGCTTCAATCGTATGAGTTTTTTTATCTGAATACTACACTACTCGAGTACAGAATTTAAAAAAAAAGTAATAAGTTTTGCGGACGATTTTACGCGTTGCTTGAAAACCTTAACCGACCGCATTATAACTCATGGTCAAGCACGATTAAAAAATATTTTGAAAAAAAAAAATATTTTCCAAAAATTAATCCTTTTAGAAGACTTCAGGATGTAGCATCCTGGATGCTTCTTGTATGTTTTGATTTTAGTTTTTTTTTTTGAAAAATGGCGCGCCATGGCGAAGGCTGAAAACGATCGAAAATAAAACGCCGAAACCTAAAACTGGCGAACGTTTGTAATTTTTGGGAAACCCACGTTTTTAACACGAATTTTGTTGACACGGAAATGTTATCCATGGATTTTTTAACACGAAAATATTTTAACATGGAAAACGATTTTTTACCGAATTCAGTGTTTTTACCGAATTCAGTTTTTTTACCGAATTCAGTGTTTTTACCGAATTCAGTTTTTTTTTACCGAATTCAGTTTTTTTTACCGAATTCAGTTTTTTACCGAATTCAGTTTTTTTTTTACCGAATTCAGTTTTTTTACCGAATTCACTTTTTTTCACCGAATTTACTTTTTTACCGAATTTAAGTTTTGATGTTTTCGAATTTCGTCATTTTTCGTATGCCGCTAAATCAGGTTGTGCTAATAACAACGGTAAGAAAAATACTCAGAATTATGTTCTTTAAACCAAGCTGGCATTGCGGTAAAATGAGTTTTTGTAGAAATGTGAAATAAACTTTACATGATAATTTATTTAGATTTTCATGATATACACGGTACCGTTTGTCTAACAATACAAATCGACCGCACTAGTCGTTCTAAATGAAAGGCAAAATTCAATGTTCTAATTGTCGCCAAGTTCAAAGATTAACTCGAGCCTTAGAACTCAACCTTAGGACAACCTGAACAAACCACACTGTTGTTTTACAACAAACTTGAAATAGTTATCTACGAGATACATAATTAAGATACACCTGAGCTTGCCCATCGATAAATACAAATTCAATGAGAAAAAAATGCAATTTTTTTAATCTTGATAAATCAGAAAGAAAAATATTCGCAGTATGTAAAAATCATGAATTATCTTGATCTTGAATAAGAACTTGAATTACGAATTCCAATTACTGGATTGGTTAGTTAACGACCTTTTAAAAAACGTAATACTAAACGAATTGACGATATGTGGAAAATATTTTAACCCATGCTCTCTTAGCGGTCATTCGGTTGTCAATTTTGGATGTACTACTCAACGTGTTACATGAATTTCTGCCGTTTTTTCTTTCTTCGTATTTTATATCAAAAACTCGAATATCGCCATTTAGAAAAATCAGGAGAAAAAACGGCGGAAATTCATGTTAAATGCCGAGTATTGTAGTGATGTACAGGGGGTCTCAAATTAAGGGACATTTTTTTAAACAAAGGGTCAAAAAGTTCAGATTAACCCCCAACCAAAAATAATTAGCGGTACCCCAACCAAAAACAGGGACGTTTGTCCCTGTTTTGTATTTTCTCTCCTGAGAGTCATCTCTGATCGTTCATAATTTACACTATGAGCAAATCGATGGTCCTTAATCGAACGGGCATACTTTCGGAAGATTTCCGACCACCCTTGGACACTTTTTGGTCGATTTGACCACAAAAACATAACGGTTGACCGGGTTCACAAACGGTTAACCGGACGACGTACGGGTTCAATTTTAGTTTCATTTTGTCAGAATTTTGCTATTTAACACATTTAGGAAAAACATGTAAGAAAAAAAAAATGAGTTTTTAATGCAATAATTGCAAAAAACCTGTTTGTGGCCGTTTACCAAGTTCAATTAATCATTTATTACTCGTGATTAAAAAAATTAACAACTTTTGTTTTATGTTCTACAGATTAACAATCGTTTTTTCTATGTTGGATTTCACTGTCAATTCATTTAATAAAACCGAACAACAAAAAAATACGTCTATTAGATGAAGTAGGGACAAACGTCCCTGTTTTTTGGTTGGGGGTTAAGGGACAAAATTCAAATTAAGGGACAAAAGTGGACTTCGGTCAAAAATAGCAAACTGTCTTTTAATCTGAGAAAAAAAAATTTTGACATTTTTAAGAATTTTTCTCTTGACTTTTTAAATCTTTTCAGAGAAAAACATATGTTTAGTAATTTTTAGAAACACAGGTGCAATTTTTAGGAAAAAATATACAAAAATTCCATAATACAAAAACACGTTTTCAAAAAAGAATGACCAAAAAAAAAAATCGATTCTTATTTCCTAAAAAGCATTACTGTGTGATTTTAATGTCGTGTCATTTTCAACGTAATTCAAGAGGTCCCTAATTCAAATGAAGAATCAGACTTGACTGGAAAAACTGCGAGATTAACAAGACATACACGATTTTAAACTTGCCTTAAATTCGACTCGGAGACTATTGAGTATGAAACTTGGAATTTGTGTTTTTGTTCTACTTTAATTTTTTACCAAATGAATTAGACTATTTGCACTATTGCAGAAAAAAAAATGGCTTACACATGAAAAGAGTGACAAAATATTCTAAGGAAAAATATAATAATAAATAGAAAGCGATTTAATTCTTGGTCGCTGAAAATTGCGATTTTTTAGAAAAAGCTGACATAACCGAGTTGAAGAAGTAGTCAAACTACATCGATTTGTGCAATAAAAAATTAAATTCAACCACCAGGGTCCTCTAGAGCGCTGTTTGAACCTGTAAACCTACGCAAAAGTCTTTTTCTCCGACAGCTCGAGCGTAGGTGGTACACCCAAATGGGTAGACGTGTCTCCATTTTCCTTCTAACTCTCATCTAAAATTATAAATACGTCATCAATAATGACTTATTGTACATCATTATAAAGCGCGTGTAAGGTCAAAGCGAACCTAACACGCGCTTTAACGTAATTTATTATTTTACCGCCGCGTCGTGCCTTGATTCTGCCTACGCAGCAATTCATAGTCTGTGAATGGGAATTTCTATTCATTGAGAGTATTTTTGGATTCATTTTCATCTAAAAATAACCTTATTCATTTGTTATGAGTCGGCGACGTGAGCTGTGATTGGTCCGTTTCCACTGTTCAATGATGCGGGCCAATCAAATGTCTTTGCAACAACACGTTTCGGAGTAATTATAGAATTCCAGAAGAGAAATCATTTTTTTGGATAATTTGTTAAAGTTTTTACCTCGTTGGTTATATTAATTTTTTTTCGTAAAATTGCTTTTTAAAGTTTTCACTTTTAAGGAAAATTTTTTGAGACATTTTACGTGAAAATTGTACCCGTTGACTAGATAAAACCCCTTCCTTTGATCGAGTCAATCAATTTTGTATGAAATATTATGATAAAAAACACTTTTTCGCGCTAAAGAGCAAATTTGCAAACATCGTAATTTATTTATCAGAAGAAACAGGGTTACAGAATAAGATTGCTCTTGCTAACAATTTGTTAACGTATACCTCTAATTCAACGCCCATTGGCTAACTTTTAATTCGTTTAAACCTCTAGACATTACAATCGGAGTATTCTTCCCAATCGCAGACTTTTGTTTTTGCGTTGAAGAATAGACCAGGATAACAGTCAAACATTTCCATTTTTCCATTATTACACACCATAAATTTGGAACAGCTACTCGGATCAGCCATATAAGCTTAAAATAGCTTTATTATACAGTTTATAAGTTTTTGTTTCGAACACTGTTAAAAATTTTCGAAAAAACGCGGTTTTTGAAACAAAAAAAAAATTCAAAAACGCGGTTTTTGAAACAAAAAAAAATCGAAAAACGCGGTTAAAAAAATTTGAAAAACGCGGTTAAAAAAATTCGAAAAACGCGGTTAAAAAAATTCGAAAAACGTGGTTAAAAAATTCGAAAAACGCGGTTAAAAAATTTGAAAAACGCGGTTAAAAAATTCGAAAAACGCGGTTAAAAAATTTGAAAAACGCGGTTAAAAAAATCTAAAAACGCGTTTTTGAAAGAACAAAAAAATTCAAAAAAAAAATCTCTTTTCAGGTTTCACTCTTTTCAGGTTTGTGTCGAATCAGGCTGTACGAAAATTTTCTTAGAAGTTTTCGGACAAACAAATTTGGACAAACAAATGATTAACCAACATTAACTTTTTGAGAACAAAATAATCCATAAAGAGCACCTCAACTGTAGTATTCAAAAGTTATACAAACAATAAAAAAACAATAAAAAAATGCGTTTTAAATTATGTAACTATGCCTTACCACCACTGTTGAAACATGGATACTGAAAACCGACTGCATTGTTGCACAAAACACNATAAATAATGTTACCACTTTTTGGTAACGATGCTTGACAGCGCGTCTGAGGCCTATGTGGCCTGTCATTGGTCCTTTTTATAGCTCAATGAAGCTCAAAGAATAGAATGCTCTGAATTCTAAAGCTCCAAAAAGGAAAACTACGTCGATTTGCGTAATAAAAAGTTATTACTTTTTTGTCGTTAAATTGCTTGCAAAAAAAAAAAAATCGACTGTTTTAGTAGAGAAAAAAGTTATCACTGTTAAGGGAAGATTTTTAGACATTTTACGTTAAAATTGTACCCGTTAACTAGGTAATACCCCTCCTTTGATCAAATCAGTCAATTTTGTATCAAAAAGTTATGATTACAAAAAACTTTTTCCGTGCTAGAGAGCAGATTTGTAAACATGGTAATTTATTAATCAGGAGAAACAGTGTAAAAGAATAAGATTGTTCGTGTTAACAATTTGTTAACGTATACCTCTAATTCAAGGCCCATTGGTAAACTTTGAATTCGTTTAAACTTTTAGACATCACAATCGGAGTATTCTTCCCAATCGCAGACTTTTGTTTTTGCGTTGAAGAATAGACCAGGATAACAGTCAAACATTTCCATTTTTCCATTATTACACACCATAAACTTCGAACAGCTACTCGGATCAGCCATATAAGCTTAAAATAGCTTTATTATACAGTTTATAAGTTTTTTTTTCGAACACTGAAAATCGAAAAACGCG
The DNA here is from genome assembly GCA_004367875.1 of Oikopleura albicans. Classification (NCBI taxonomy): domain Eukaryota; kingdom Metazoa; phylum Chordata; class Appendicularia; order Copelata; family Oikopleuridae; genus Oikopleura; species Oikopleura albicans. The sequence goes on along the minus strand of SCLG01000079.1, from coordinate 402,334 downwards.
GTTAAAAAAAAATTCGAAAAACGAAAAAAATTGCGTTTTAAATTATGTAACTATGCCTTACCACCACTGTTGAAACATGGATACTGAAAACCGACTGCATTGTGGCACAAAACACCCAAAACTGACATTATTACTCGCATTTTCGGAGAATGGTACACAGCGGTTAAATAAATCACTTGATCAAATATTGAAAATGATTGACGAAGTCGCCCTTAGGTTGAGAAAGCCCTTTTGAAAGTTAAATTGAGAAATAAGTTTCGAAAAAAATGCCAAAAGATGGCCCCTACTTTGAGGAGTGGACCTTACTTTATAAAAACAGCCCTCATTTTGAGGGTCCTAGTTTGAAACTCTCTTGTTTTAATAAGTTTTGCTCATTTTACAAAATCAGGATTCAAAATTAACAAAAACTTGCCCATTTTATCTTCAAACCCACATGTGGCGAAACATTTTTTTCAATGTATTTTTGGATCGTTTTCGTCGAAAATTAATAATTCATTTTTTTCAAGTCTTGTCAACCACAATTGTTTTTAGCGTTTCATTCATTTTTTTTACAACGAAATTTTGCCCAATCTCCAGAAACATTTTTAACAATATAATACAAAATAATTTTTTGCTGATTGCAAAACACACACCAGCTCATTTAGGAAAGTTCAGGAAAGTTCTTGGGAAATAAAGATAAATGAATTTTCTAATAATTCAAAAATATTTTTATTATAAATATATTAATATACAGGGCGCGCCAAGTAAGTATAGGAACGCCAAGATAGGGTAGGAGACGCCAATGAAGGGTAATTCATTTAGAAAAAAAATTTGACGTCAAATAAGGGAAGGTTATCGCCAAGTAATGGTAGAGGGGGGTCTGGTTATAAGGTCAAGCCCCAAAAAAATGACTTGACCTTAATGCACTCCAAAAAAAAAATGTCTTGACCTTAGTGCAAGAAAAAAGTCCAAAAAGATATGATTTAGATAAAAAAAATTATTACCCGTGTTTACCCCTGTCGTTCTAAACGCATATGTCGAGTTCTAAATGTAAACCCATAAAAAGTGAAAAAAGACTTAATTTATCTGGAAAAAAATGACTTGACCTTATAACGGTCACACCTTGTGACCTTATAACCAGACCCCCTGTACTTTTCTAAAATAACTAGACCCCCTGTTTTCGTTTTTTTTTTTTGTATATTCAATATTATTATTTTTTATTATTATGTTATCTCTATTTTATCAAAAATCATTTTCAACATTTCTTATAATAATGTAAGGAATAAAACTTCAATAATAATTTATATAGAGATTTGACGGATCAGTGCAGCAAATCACCTGGATTATTTCCAGCGTCGAGTTCGAAATGCAATTCTTTAGTAAATTACGTAATAATTGATTACGTTATCAATAATGACCAGTTATTCGCACTCGTTGAAATATTATCGTTAAACGTTTTTGTCTCATTAACTGCATAGTTCGTTTTCTAGACAGCTTCAAAACTACAGAGCCTTTTAAGTTAAAAGTTTTAACTTTTAGACTGTTTTAACTCTTGTAAACTACAAAGGTCCAAAACAACCAAACGAAAATCGCTTTCATTTACTATCTGAATACAGGGGGTCGCCAAATAAGGCCCCTCAAATAAGGGTCGCTATCGCCAAATAAGGGTCGAAGTCGTCAAATAAGGGTCCTTTTTTCGTAAAAAAATTATTGCGCCAAATAAGGGTCGGTTGGACCTCAAATACGGGTCGGTTTTTGGAAAATTCTCAAATACGGGTCGCTTTTTTCGAGAAAAAATTTTTTTGCGTCAAATAAGGGTCGGGAATTTGTCAAAATGACAGCATTTTATCTCAAATCACAAAACCGACCCTCATTTGGCAACCCCCTGTATATAAGAACCAGTTTTTTGGTCGAACTGTTTGATTAGTCGTAGCAATCTTGGAACCAGAGTTTCGTGACGAAACTTTCGTCTCCCCAATTTTGGCACCCGGGTTTTTGAGAGAAACTTTGAAATGGAGATTTTTCAATTAAACGTTTTTTTCCGAGAAAACGCCAATTATATTTTTCTCAAAGAAAACAACCCTTAGTTGACAAAGGCGACCCTTATTGACAAAACATTTTTGTATGTAGACTAGTAATTTCATAATCGTATTGTATATGAATTGTACAGTAGCCTTAACAATAACAGTAACATACTTTTTCCACAAAAAAATGTACAACGACATGCCATAGAGAATGAACAGATAATTCTTATTTTTTTTTTAAGAAACAAACGTAATCTGGAATTTACTTGTCATTTTCGTTGCGAAGTTAATAAGCCGTTGATTAACTTTCAGGGGGAAGGACTTTTTATAACTCGTAGAGGGAAATTGTGTGCATATATGCACACACTTATAAAATTCACTATAATTCGCAATAACTCAAGAAAACTGGTAAGTTGTACAGTTCGTCAAACTACGTCGATCTGTTTATTCAGAAATTGATTTGGGCCACCAGGGCCCCCTAGAGAGCTGTTTGAAATCTCCAACCTACGCAAAAAATACCGCCAATAGAATTTTCTCGAAAAATTGAGGGGGGTCAGCAATACTAATTCTGCCGTACGGGGCCTCCTTATGCCTTAAATCGACGAAAACCCAAGTCGTAAAAAAATGAATTGATAATACAGTACAGTCTGTTTGCAACGAAAAAATACCATGTTGGTTTTGTTACCAAACAGCCTGTACAAGAATTGTTTAGTCTCGTTTTTCTGGAACTAGTGAATTTCAGATTTTGACACATTTAACTGCGGTAATCTAGAAATTTTGTCGCATTCTTAGACAAATTTATAAAATTCTGAGCAATAGGTAGTCATTCAAGAAACACATTTGACTTTTAAAGTTCATGTTTTGAATGGGTTTTTTTGTTGCTTTTCAGCAAATATTATAAACTGCTTTGCAATTAATTCTTGCTGCATTCTTGGGTTACTTTACGAATTAGTGATTAACTCCTTCACATTCATTTCAAATTATATGTTTAGAAAATTATATGATTAAAAAAAACGAAAAGAATATTTTGTCGAGTTATGCCAGAATATGATTATGTTAGCAAAGTTATAAGATTAAAATTTCTCAAGCCTCGGCAAACATTTTTTATTTGAGATTTTAAAGTTCAAAATCAAACGTCAAAATTTCAAATACCGGAACTTCGGCCTGGAAGGAACAAATACTGAGAATCCTTAAAATAAGGACAATTTGTCGAAAATCGTTAATTTAGAAAATTGGTATACAGTTGGTGACGTAACGGGTTGACACATAACGAGTTGACAAAGTGAAACGAGTTGACAGTTTTTTGGCGTTTTTTGGGAAAAAATAGGCAAAAAAGGGGCAAAAGTGACGTAAAGAGTTGACAAAGTGAAACGAGTTGACAGTTTTTGAAGAAAAATAATTTTTGAATCGGTCTCCGAACAGTACCGACTCTGTACTACCGAGTGCGCGGTCTAAGGTTAAATAACTGAAGGTCATAAATTTAAATATTCAATTTTCATAAACCGCCGTTATCAGGCCATTCTTACGTAACATGTTTTTTCGGCGAAAGTGTTGGCCAGATAACGGCACTGGTGTCGTAGTTAAATCTTTGGTAGTACATCACTAACCCAAAATTATTATTTTGTTTTTAATGACGAATTTTCAGTTCCGGTTTAGAGGCGAAATTCCACTTGAAGTGATATAACTGAAAATTCATAAATTATTCTTTTGGTCTTTGTAGTACTTTGATTGGTCTTGAGTACCGTTTCTGCATAAATCACCGGCCCCAAATCAACCCGTCAAGTTTAAATGCAATTTGCATTATAATTTCAGAAATTATATATCGAAATTGTATATCGAAATTTTTACACTGCAGAATTAAATTAAATTATTTCAAACAATTTCAAGCCATCGAAAGTTTATCGGAAACTGTTTATCGGAAACTGTCCTTTCTGAGCAAAAATATTGTTTTCGAAATTGACTATACCGTTATGCAGCATAACTTATGCTTTTTCAATCATATTATAAGTTAATCAGGTTGTTCTGAATACGAGGTCAAACCATTAAACCTACAACTATTCCAGGGGTCGACAAAGTCTATCCTTGAACCTGACTTGGTTTTACTTTTGTGTTTTTTTTTAATTTTCACCACTTTGTTCCCATTTTGAAAAATATATAGACAATTGGCTAGTTTTTACATATGATATGTTTGTAACATATCAAAAAACCCAAAGCAAATAGGTTCCGTCTACGTTGACTAATAAAGCGAAAAAATACTTTAGGTAGAAGAACTGATAAAAAATATTTAAAAAAGTGAAAAAAAACATTGTATTTAAAAATTAAATCTTAAATTTGAATAATGAAGTACTTTTTTAATTTGAAAATTAAAAAAAAAAACAGGGAAAATTTTTGAATGATTTCAATTTTAGAAGTTCTGAAAAACACCGTATGTTCAGTGCATATGACCTTAACTAAGTTGTTGAAAACTAGATCACATTTGCTTAAAGCCTATTAGAATATTACAAAACAAAATAGTATCGGCGTTTTCCATTTATTGTCTAAATAATAGTCTAATAGTCTGATAGTCATAATTAGTTTAGATAAAAATTAAGTACATTGACTAGTATTTTTTATCAAAATTTTAGTTATTTACAGTTCTAAATAGATAAACAGAAATTGAATTCAACATTTTCCGATTAACCTTTAGGGGTTTGAGTTCGTCGAATAACCCGTAAAGGCCTGCTGGTGCCACACACTACAGGAAGTGGTAATTTCGCAACGAAACCATATACAGTCCCGACTAGGCAGTCGTGTAAAATTTGGTAAAATTGTCATTATCAACTTAACTACTACAAGGGGAGCGCCAAGTAAGGGTAGGTTTCGTGTTTTTCGAAACCCTACCCTTACTTGGCGCCCCTACCCTTACTTGGCGTTGTCACTTTTACAAATTTTGTCTTATTTTGGTATAAGGCTGACACATTAATTCTATAATTTGATTAAAAATATATTTAAAATTACGCAAATAATTATATAGAACAAAACAAGTTTGAATTGGAGACCCTTATCTGCCTTTAATTGGCGTACCCTGACATGGCGGCGAAATTTTTTCGTGAAATAAAACCTACCCTTACTTGGCGCCCACCTACCCTTACTTGACGTTCCTACCCTTACTTGGCGTGCCCTTACTTGGCGCTCCCCCTGTAGTTTTTTAGGGCGTTTTCGAGTCATAAATGTACATAAAATTGATTCCTTTATCGTTTAGAAATAAAAAATATAAAATTGAATCAACAAGTTTTCAATACTTTTTTGCCAGTCTTGTAAAATTTCCTGAAAAAGTGCACAAGTAGGCAGTCGTGCTCAACTAGAAGGTGCTCAACTAGAAGGTCGGGACTGTATGTTTAACATACTATGTTAAACATATTCCAAAGGGTAAGATGGCTATAAGGCCAGACCTTTTTACCGGAAAAGGAGCCTGCCGTTTTTTGAAATTAGGGTCAAATGAAAATCTCATTTCTTTCGATTTCTTAGGACGTTTCAAGAGAAAATTCTCAGTTAAATTTTGTCAAAAGTTTATTTTAAAATAGTTATAAGTAATAGATTTAAGGAATGTTCTGATTTTTAATTGACCTTATGACCGCAAGACATTCACGGATTACAAAAGACGTGCTCTTAAAGGTGAAAAACATCCAAAACCAGGGACATTTCCGCTGTATAAACCCGTAGGTGGCCGGATAAACGAGCAGTGCGTGGGCGAGCTAACCGAAAAAAATATGGGACAAAGTGGCCGGATGAACTTTTAGGGGTGTATTGAAATACCGGTGAAGGGTTGTCGCGAAAGCACTCAAAACGGGTGTTTTTCGCGACCACAAATGGTCGCGAAAGTACCCCACTCCGAAATACAGGTTGAAATCAGGTTATTGGGCAAAAATGAAAGTCGTCAGGTATACCTTCAAATAACTAGTGAGAACTTCTCACTTAGAGAGCTGACAACGCTTATTTGTAAGAATTGTCGTTTTAAAACATCATCGTTTTTAAACTTGTCGTTTTTAAACTTCATCATCAAAAAAAACCACACAAATTAATGATATTGGTCAAGCCAATCGGCGTCTTCTCATTGGTCTGTCCACCCATAAACGTGAAAATGCTCCCAAATGTTCCACGAAAAACGATGTTCTAAAAAATTATTTTTTAAAAGGCATTATTTTCACGTTGTTGTGTCGCCACTGTCTGTTTTTACGATTCTAATGTTGTCTAATCAAGGGTTGATAATTTTTGATAGTTCTAGCGTAAATATGGAGAACAAAAAAAAACATAATTACTTAAATCGATTTTGCCCTCGGCAGAGTTTTGGAAGAGAAGTTAAAGAAAAAGGTATTGAGCAGTCATGCGATGTCACTAATTCGAGTGCCCCTGCCGCATCAACACTCTCCCTAAACACAACCTTACCTTTTTGCTTTTTTTTCTGACGGAAAATTTAATTTCCAGAGACCACCAAAACGGGGGCAAAATACACAAATACACCACCAAAGAGTTTGAAAAAAGAAAGTCGGTTAAAATATGAAGCAATTAAGAAGAGATAATGCCGGAATTGTCAAGGTAAGAAAGAGAGACTTTAATATTGAGCCTAATTTGGCTGCACTCATTAATAATTTATTATATTTTTTTTATTAATTTTAATAAATTATAATAAATCCATAATTTAATAAAAAAATATAATTAATAAAATTATTATTGATTATTCGACCATATTAATTTTTGTACGATTTTTTTTATATAATTTTTTTGTGAATTTTTTTTTCATATTTTTTTTTTGGTTAGGGGCATTTTTATGATTTTTTATTTTTAGTTTGAGTTTATATGATTTATTTTATATAACTTTTGATTACTTACTTTTTGTACTTTTATGATTTTTGTTTGATTTTTTAGAACTTTTTGTGTTATTTTTTTATTATTTTAAAAAGATCTAATGTGTGTTTAAACCCTGGTATGGGTTACTTCAATTAAATCAAATTCATGACGTTAACTTACGAGCTAACCCCTTTAACCTATAACGTTTATTACGTTCT
>SCLG01000079.1:382890-393830 GCA_004367875.1 Oikopleura albicans | reverse complement strand
ATTAAATTTAGACTACTTATCTAGCGTTAACTACGGACAACAATGTTCAGGATTAAATATAGAAATGTTTGTTAACGTAAATTACGATTCGGAGTTATTAAATTACTCAACCGCAAAACAGGAAAACATTCCCAAAAACGATATACAAGTGTAGTCATACAGTTTTATGTTTTTTTTCAAATTGCAAATGTATGAATATTTTGAGTACTTTTAAAATAATGTTTTTATTATTTTGTTTTTTAATATTTTTTTGTTTAATATTTTTTTTAAATATTTTTTTTAATATTTTTCTTAAATATTTTTTTAAATATTGAAAAAAAAATTTGAAGATTTTTAGTATTTTTTTAAATTATTTTTAAATTATTGTTTTGGATATTGAAAAAAAAAATTTTCCATATATTTTTTAAACTATTGTTTTTTTTTTAATTTTTTTGCCTGTTGGCTCTAACTTTTAAATTTATTTTCGTGAATATTCGCAAAATTGCTTAGATCATACGGTTAGATATACTGTTTTGTCGTATAGCGGATTGGGCACCTGGTTAATCCACTTTCAATGCACGTAAAAACTAGAACGTATAAACTAAGATTTGCATAGGGTGTTCATACAGTAGTACTTCATGAAACGCAAACTTTACTATGAAATAATATGCCTTGTTTGTAATGAAAGGTCAGAAAGAAACTTTTAGTCACCACGCGCGTTGCGCTGATTGGTGGATTTTTTTTCTGCAAGTCCGCTTTTTTTAATTTTGAAATTTTGCATGGAAATATTTTGGGATCGGACGTTTGTCCCCACATAAAAAAAAGTTATTTAGTGCTTTTACCATTAGTTTATTTATATCGAACTAGTTGGCAAAAATCAAAATAAAGTTTTAAAAGCTAAAAGAAATGTACAAAATACAATAAAATTCATGTTTTAAAATTCACAAAAAAATATTAATGAAAATTAAAATGTTTGCCGAGCATGTAAATTCAATGATTCTTGTGACTTACACGTTATGTATAATCAAACGAATCTGACCAATGATATCCCACAATTAATCAATTGTCCTTCTACATCACCATGTTCTGTTATCTTATCAAGTAAACCAGATCGGAAGTTATTATTCAATTTATCCACAATTATAAGATTTTTTGACATTATCATGAAATTACTAAAATCATGATGGAATCAAAAACGTGCACTTTAGATTTTCTTCACAAAGACAAGTTTAACAAATTTTAAGTTATGTCTAGTAATTTCTATAGTTTGGTGAAAATAATATAAAAAATCAGATCATTGGTCAGATTACTGGTTATTTCTAAAGTTTGATTTTATTGAGACAAATCATATAACTAGGAAAACCCCAGAGATTTTGACCCAAATTAAGAAATACATCACCTGGCGGGTTATCTTACTCCTTTAATTGTGTTAAGATAACCAGCCAGTCGATGTATGTCAAAAATATGGATTGCGGTTTTATTGCGGTCATTAATTTACAAAATCTAAACAATAATGTATCTAAGGTATTCTGAAAAAATAACTTGGACCTTATGACCAAACTCGAACATTCGGTAAATTCAGCCTTCAGTTCATGAGAATTAAAAAAAAATTTTCCCGATTAATACGATATGACTCATAATTTAGCCATTTGACTCACGCGATGTGTCTTTAGAACATTTCCAAAAAAATAAATGACGCAAAAATCTAAAACTTTAACCCTCGTAAGCGATAAAAACAGTTCTCGAGTATCCGGCTATTGGATATGGAAACCAAACCCAGTCATTTCTATTATCTAAAAAAGTGTCAAACACTTACTCTATCTACTAAATTACAATTATCGGAAATAGACACATTTCTAGGTCAAGTAATCTCGAGGTAACAAAAGTTTGAATGTTTCATATTCCAGTCGATAAAAAATAAGGTAAAAACGGTATTTTTGACCACATAAATCGTATTAAAATGCCAACGCGATCTCATTGGTTTGTTTCATATTTGTCGTCCAATTTGACCAATGAGGGCCTATTTAAAATGGTGGCTGATAACATCATGGAATTTGTTTATTTTTCTTAAAAAATTGTTCTGCTCAAAAATCTAAATTGAAAAAAACTTTCACTACACTCCCTGCGCCGTTATCATTCAAAACTAAATAAAAAAAAACGTGAGAGTTAAGAGACAATTGAAAGGTACTGGCGCAGATTATGTTCTTATAGTTACTGATAACCGGTCAGATAACTGCACAGGGGATGTATTATAACTTGGGACACATTTACCCAATGATTTCATAACGTAAGACCTAAATACGTCGACGTTTCCCATTAATATTAAAGTTCGATCACTAATTTTTCCTAAATTGACCCTTATTTAGAAATAACTACCCTTGTTTGTCAGACCTTTATTTAGGGGTTTCGAACTTATGACAATTCTGTTTAAAAACTCGAGAGAAATTAAAAAGCTATGATTGGTCCGTCTAGTACTGTAAGATTATGTTCTAAAGCTATTGAATAACAAAGGTTGGATAAGACGGAAGCAGTACTCGTATATTCTGAGTTCCTCTTTTTTACTCGCCGAACCCCATTTTGACATTATTTGACAATGCCCAAGTACCCTCATCTTGTATCTTTACCAAAATAATAAATTTTACAAATTTTTCTGTTCGTCTTAGAGAGTAGGCGGAAATATACATAACATAAATATATAAATAAAAACAACACCATACTAAAATCCAAAAAAATGAATCTTTTAGGTCATTGTAAGCCCGTTTAGGACCTATATTTTTTAATAATTTGTCATAATTGTTAATAATTATTTCATTTTTTTTCATAATTTGTCATAATTATTTATAGTTTTGCATGTTTTTCATAATTTTTCATNAAAAAAAGTTATTTAGTGCTTTTACCATTAGTTTATTTATATCGAACTAGTTGGCAAAAATCAAAATAAAGTTTTAAAAGCTAAAAGAAATGTACAAAATACAATAAAATTCATGTTTTAAAATTCACAAAAAAATATTAATGAAAATTAAAATGTTTGCCGAGCATGTAAATTCAATGATTCTTGTGACTTACACGTTATGTATAATCAAACGAATCTGACCAATGATATCCCACAATTAAACAATTTTCGTTCTACAACACCATGTCCTGTTATCTTATCAAGTAAACCAGATAGGAAGTTATTATTCAATTTATCCACAATTATTATAAGATTTTTTGACATTATCATCGAATTACTAAAATCGTGATGAAATCAAAAACGTGCACTTTTAATTTTCTTCACAAAGACAAGTCTAACAAATTTTAAGTTATGTTTAGTAATTTCTATAGTTTGGTGAAAATAATCTAAAAAATCAGATCATTGGTCAGATTACTGGGTATTTCTAAAATTTCAGTTTATTGAGATAAATCATATGACTAGGAAAGCCACCAGAGATTTTGACCCAATTTCAGAAATACATCACCTGGCGGGTTATCTTACTCCTTTAATTATGTTTAGATAACCAGCCAGTCGGTGTTTGTCAAAAAATATGGATTTTCCTGAATCATTTTTATTGCGGTCATTAAATGTACAAAAGCTAAACAATAGTGTATCTAAGATCCTATGGAAACATAAGTTGTACCTTATGACCAAACTCGAACAGTGGGTAAATTCAGACTTCAGTTCATGAGAATTTACAAACTTTTTTTCCCGATACGATATGACTCATAAATTAGCCATTTGACTCACGCGATGTGTCTTTAGAACATTTCCAAAAATAAATGACGCAAAAATCTAAAACATTAACCCTCGTAAGCGATAAAAACAGTTCTCGAGTATCCGGCTTTTTGGATATGGAAACCAAACCCAGTCATTTCTATTATCTAAAAAAGTGTCAAACACTTAGTCTATCTACTAAATTACAATTATCGGAAATAGACACATTTCTAGGTCAAGTAATCTCGAGGTAACAAATGTTTGAATGTTTCATATTACAGTCAATTAAAATATGGTAAAAAAGGTATTTTGACCAAATAAATTGCATTAAAATGCGAACGCGATCTCATTGGTTTGTTTCTGATTTGTCCTCCAATTTGACCAATGGGAGCCCATTTAACATTGTCCGATAAAACATTGGCTGATAACATCATGGAATTTGGTTATTTTTCAAAAAAAAATATTGAACTGCTAAGGAATCTAAATTGAAAGAGGTCTGCACTCCCTGCGCCGTTATCTTTCTAAACCAACTTAAAAAACGTGAGACATAAGGGTTAATTGACAGATAATGGCGCATATAATGTTAATATGGTTATAGATAACCGGTCAGATAAATGCTCAGGGGATGTATTATAACTTGGAACACATTTACCCAATAGTTCTCATTTTATCACGATAGGTCCACGTTAAACTTTGATCACTACTTTTTCCCGGGCAAATCTAAATCGACCCTTATTTAGAAATAACCACCCTTGTTTGTCAGACCTTTATTTGGGTTTCCGAACTTATGGCAATTATGTTCGAAAAATTGATAGAAATTAAAAAGCTATGATTGGTCCGCCTACTACTGTAAGATTATGTTCTAAAATTATTGAATAACAAAGGTTGGATAAGACGGAAGCAGTACTCGTATATTCTGAGTTCCTCTTTTTTTACTCGCCGAACCCCATTTTGACATTATTTGACAATGCCCAAGTACCCTCATCTTGTTTCTTTACCAAAATAATAAATTAAAAAAAATTTCTGTTCGTCTTAGATAGTAGGCGGAAATATACATAAAATAAATATATAAATAAAAGCAACACCACACTCAAATCCAAAAATTAATCTTTTAGGTCAATGTAAGCCCGTTTAGGACCTATATTTTTTCATAATTTCTCATAATTATTTATAATTTTTCATGTTTTTCATAATTTTTCATATTCTTTCATAATTTTTCATATTTTCTTTGTAATTTTTTTATACTTTTCGATAATTTTTTGTATTTTTCATACTTTTTTTTTATATATTTTTTTTAATTTTCAAGTTTTTCATAAATTTTCACACAATTCATTATTGTGCCTGATTTATCTATTTGCCTAATTTCTAAATAATTTTATATAGAATCATTTTGTAGAATTATTTTTCTACGTCCTGTATTGTTTAACTAAATAAATTACAAATTAGAAGTCAACATCAAAATAATGATGAAGTTAGCAAAAAACTACATTTTAGGTTAAATGCGTTTAACTTTATCGTAGGTTTCATAGAAAAAGATAATTTATATTCAAGTGGGATTTTTTCAACGAAAGCTTACACTTGAAAACATTCAAAGACCTTTTTAATCTTTTACGTTATAAAAATTATATATAATCGAGAGTTTGACAATTAAAAATGCAGAAAAAAGTACTCAACTAAGTACTTTATTGGAAACGTCAAAAAAGTTCAAACTAGTTTGTTCACCAACTACTTTGGAAGAAATTGAAATGACCTCGAAAAGCCCTCTGATATTTTCAAGGGGGTAACTGTTGTTCAGAAATTATTTAAGTTTCTAATTTAGAACATTTTTAGGAAATTTTTTCTAAATTTTGAATAAATTTAGAAAAAATTTAGAAAATTTAGAAAAAATTTTTAGAAAAATTTCTGAAAACTTAAAAAAATTAGAAAATTTCAGAAAATTTAGAAAAATTAGAAAAATTAAAAAAAACAAGAAAATTTACAGAAAATAAAAGAAAAATTCAAATTCTGAACTTTTTTGATATGATGACAAAAAACATATCATATCTTGAACCATTAAATATCTGAAAAATAAAACTTAAACCAAATATTTCTCCTTTGGTGAACATCAGTTAATATTCAAATCATTTTTTACTTCATACTTTTTTTATCCGAAATAATTTAGTAAGTTCTACATGGATCCAATATTAATGTTAACATATTAACACGGGTAATATTATTGAATCGTTTAATAACCGTTTTTAGCAATATATTTAGGAAATTATCGTGCATAATTCGTCCGCCAAATTATTACGTTCGAGCCCAAATATTATCACAACTATTTTCGACAAATTTATCAAATATTTCCAGAATATCACTAAAACCGTTATTTCTTTGACATAACCGACATGCATAATCAAAATATCATACATTTTAATTTTTTAATTTTTCGAAAACCTCACAGTTTTGAAAATGAAGTTGTCTTTCAAAACTCTGAAAGACATACAAAAAGCCGATTCGATCACAGACCGAATTATAATACATAATAAACTTACATATTTAACACTTTGTATACACTGTAAACTTCTTTAAATATAAATAATAACCAAATAAAAATAATAAATGATAATATATTTTCAAATTTTCACTGTAAAAAAGTATCGTCCAGTTTGAACAAATTATTGCAAACGCATCAAAAATAACGTATTGTGATTGGTCTGTTTCATTTAGGTCCTCCCAATTGACCAATCAGCATCTTCCCCCTACAAAAATGAACGAATTCTAAGTTAGAATGGCACCGACTAAATTGGTCACATGTCTACTTCGTCGATGGTAGACTTCGTCTCTTTTTTGAGACAAATTCTACCTTATCCTCTTTAGCGGTTTTTCGAAGTCGACTTTCTTCTTGTTAGCATTTATCCATTATTGCCTTTATCCGTGTTTGCCTTTCTTCANGCACACCGTGTAGGCGTTAGCTCTGAAAAAGAAAGCTCAAAAGTGAACGGTTAAGCCGGTTTCGGACGGTTAAGGGCTGGACGGTTAACTACATAACCTGTGTATTGTTTTCATCTGCAAAATTTTGATAGTAATAAAAAATATTTCCGGGAGTTAATTTTCTCTTATACTAAAGAAATGATTTTCAATTATAGGGCTATTTTTATTAAGAATAATTTGGACCAGTATCATTTTTCTCGAAAAAAAATCACATAATTACACATGACAATGTTTATATGGTCGAAAGAGTAAAAGGAATAAAGTAGACTTCGTCTCTTTTTTGAGACGAAGTCTACCTTATCCATTTTGGCCTTTTGACCACTTATACTTTCAACCACTTTTGCCTTTAGCCAATTTTGCCCTTAGACGATCTCACCTTTATCCATTTTCGCCCCCTTTTTGTGTCGGACTACACTTTAGACGAAGTCTACCATCGACCAAAAAGACATGTGACCAATTTAGTCGGTGCCGTTAGAATTTCTAACCAACGTTTGAATTTTTTTTTTTCGTCGAACATTTCCACCAACAATAAAAATATTTTGGGCGGGCCGTTTAGCCACATTACCAAATAATATACCATTCTAGAATGTATTTTAAAATAAAAGTGAAGAGATCAAAAAGCAAGCTGTTTTAAATAGCGCCCTGGTGTTAATTAATTCGACATTTTTTTTTTACTTTTGTATCCAATTAACACAACAAGGGGTGGAACAGAGCTACATAACTTACAGATGTTATAGATAAAATAAACAAAAATATTTTAGATATCTAGAAATTGCAAATTTCTTGCCAATTGTAAATAAATTTATATTTTGTAAATGTTTGTGGTTAGTTTTTATTGATGCTGGTATTTTATTCGAAGAATTTTCCACTTAGCATTATTGTTCTATTTTTTCATATATTCCAAGTCTGCGAATTTTAACGAAAAACATTCCTTCTTATTCAGGACATCATAATGATAAGACAGGAATGTCAGAACTGAATTAAGTTTTATTTATGTTTTATGTGAATTGTAACTCCTTTATTCGGGTATCATTCTAATCAGTTTTTTTTTTATTTCCACTAGTTATACATAGCATAAACCTTATACACCATGTACCTGCTTAAAGTAACATATGTCTGCCTACGCACTACCTGCCTGAAGTATATAACATTTCCACTTTAAGTAACAGTTTTTTGTGATACAGATAGACGGAACTATTATTTTAAGCAGATAGTGCGTAGGCGGAAAATGACTGTTACTTTATACTGTATAAATTATACAGGTACGTGGTGGATCTCATATATTTGTTGGAGAATATTATGTAGAAATTATAACCAAGACAGTTTTTAGGCAAATTGTTTTGAGTAAACTGATATTAATCAATTGATTTAAACGAAATGAAATTTGAAATTATGAAATATGAAATTTGAAAAAACGTTGATTTTGTACAAGTAACTGTTTTAGTGTTTTATGGGGTCGGTCATGTTGTTAACTCCGAAAGGAACCGTGTTATTGTCGTTTGATGGTTTATGTTTCAAAAAAAAAATCACTCACAAGTATTTTTCGATCAAAATTTATTTCAGGAAAATCAACTCGCGATTTATGATCTTTTTTCGTTTTCCGATAAGTTATCGGCGATAACTTTGAGCATTTTACCCCAATTTGTGAAAATAATCACAAATTTCCCCCTGGGAGCTAATTACAGGGGGCGAAATACCTTTATTATCATGTTTATTGTTTTTACCCAAATGTCTCTTATAGTCCATAACTTATGGAACAATATTTTAACTGAAAACCCTCTAACGCGTCATTTTTCTTAAGAAATCAATATTAACCCCTTTTCGACCATTTTGAAATTTACGAAACAATTATTCCTAAGTGGATTTTAGAATATCCGCCCGTGGAATAAAAGTCGGTCGTGTTTGTAACTAAACCACAGAAAATTATTTGTAGGGAAAATAAGGCCTTAACGGCGGATACTCAAGTTTATAAGGGCAATAATATTTCAACGACTTTGTTTCTAGTTACCAACTGACGTCAATTATTCTCGAATTTGTAATTATTCAGAGCCAGTTTTGTACAGTCGTGGAAGCGAGAACGTAACGAGCGAGAACGTAACGAAATAGCGAGAATGTAACGAAATAGCGAGAACGTAACGCTTTTTGGGTAACGGTCGACTAAAATGAGCAAAAAGTGAAGCGAGAACGTAACGAAAAAGCGAGAACGTAACAGTTTTTGACAAACGAAAGTGTTACGTTCTCGCTTCCACGACTGTATACGGTGGTTACTCTCCAATAAGGGTTGTTCCCATAACGGCCCTTTCGCCCATAACGGCCGCTTTTCTCAACACAAATAATTGTCCCATAAGGGTCGCTCTAAAATAACGTGCTTCTCGCTTTCTCAAATTGTGTATCCTAATGGGCTTTAAAACTAGAAAAACGAGAAGCACGTTATTATACCTCATACTGTCAGTTCATTTTGTTTTCTAAAACTCAAATTAAAATCTATGATGTTTTTGAAAGTCACCACGTTTTAAAAAATAAGCCGCTTATTTCTAAAGGAAATACCTGGTTTAAATGACACTTATTTAGAATTTTTTTATATTCAATTAGTAACGCAATTATTTAGTATACCCCAATGGTCCCAAAAACACAAAATGGACAAACCGTCCTGGTCAAAATTGGCCGTCCCCTAACCGCCGCCAATCAGGATGAGTTGCGAAAGAAAATGCAAAATCGGGTGTCGGCTATTGAGGCCAGAATGCGCAAAAAGCGTAAAATGGAAGAGTTGGAGCGCAAGGTGGCCGAATTGACCAAAGAAAATGAAACTTTGAGAATTGAAAATGCACGTCTGCAATGTAAAGGAATGAGCTCACAATATTTGTTTACTTTTGAAATTTTCAAGAATATTCATATGCATGATATTTTTTGTTGAAGAAATTTATAAAAAAAAAGCGCGGGTGTAACCGGTCGTATGACAAAGGAGCCCGGCGAAACTGGTCTAAGAGCGCGCTTATGACCAGAACTATGACAAAGCAGCCCGGTAAATCGGAACTAAAAGTGCGTGAATGACCCGTGTTAATTTTTGTCAATATCAATTTACAAAATAAATACCGAACATTCGTAAAAAAGGTTTTACTTAAACATGCCGCCTGTAGTTTATCAATTGCAAAATTAACACAAAAATGCGGAAAGGGCAAGCCCAAGTTGAAATCAGACAGATAGACTATAATTTCCATGACCTAATAACACCGTCTGTGGGATCATAATCTTAGTAATGACAAACAAAACTTGGTCGTCATTGGTTCATGACCTAAAACTCCGGCGGTCGAGTGAAAGTTTAGAATGATTTTTGTGATTTTTGTGTTTTTGGTTCTTGCTTCAAGAGCATTAATCGATTTGGCATGTTCAAATATTTACAATATGCATAACGGAATGTGTTTCAGCGAAATATTCCGGTACTTTTCCTAACCCGCCCTCGCACAAATTTTTGTCAAACCGAATTACAACATTTTTTGAAGTGGGAATTTAGTGTTTTTTTTTTTGCATTTTGTTAATGTGACGACGTTTTATGTCAATGATGATTGACGGTTGACCCTAATGTCAAGAATGATATTTTTAGAAAACGTTTTTTTACCAAATCTCGGACATGAGTTAATTTAAGCGGAATTAGCTCCCCAGGTTTAGAGCATAAAACGCAACTTACTACATATATAAAAAAAAACTTTTATTCTATTTACTGTTAGTTTTTCTTCCTACGCACTATCTACTTAAAGTAACAGTTGCAGCTACAGAAACCCACACATGGAGCACAGAACTTAAAGTCTCTTTAAAAATTGACTGTTACTTTAAGGTGGTATATTAGATTGTTTTACAAATTTTGAAAGCAAACCCAAGGAGTTGAAGTTGCTTGTTATCAAATAGTGTGATCAAAAGTGGTATCAAAAAGTGTTAACAAAAAGTCTTATCAAAAAGTGTTATCAAAAAGTCTTATCAAGTAGTGTCATCAAATCGAACAACAAGTGTTAACTTATTAGGTAGTTAAAAAGTGTTAAGGTAATCCAACTGTGTTAAGATAACTGATGTTAATATAACTAGTTAGGGATTTATATCAATTATTGGCAATATTTTACTAAGCATAACTTAATAATTATAAGTTAACAATTATTCAAACTAAAAGACATCGAATTGCGTAAGAGACTATAATAATTACGAGTTGATTAGATGCCGTCCAAAAACTAACGACATAACTTTCAACCACAGCTATGCCAAAAAGCAAACACAGCCGAAAACATTTTTATTTGTCAAACTTGAAAAAAAA
>SCLG01000079.1:350477-382766 GCA_004367875.1 Oikopleura albicans | reverse complement strand
AAAAAAAAGATATTCAAAAACAAGTTTTCCGGGCTATTGAGATTCCCTCCCTCCAATTATTCAAAAAAGCTATGTCGTACAAGGCCAACTTTGGCATATGAGTCGACAGCGCCACTAAGCGAAAAAAAAATAATAATTCCGCGGTTATTGGAAAGCAGGTCATCAAAGTACATGAAGGTCTTGGACCCTTGTGCAACTACACCGAATAGTGGAGTGTAGGTTTTTTGTACTTAACTTAAAACTTTTTTGCTTTTAACACTTTAGTCAGCTTTTTTATAACATACTTAAATTTAGATTTTAGTTTAATATATTTTTTTTTACTTTAAAAAAGTTTTGACTCGACACTTTTTACGTAGTTTATCATCGAACGTAACCTTTCATAATCACTTCTAAACCTAAAACGTTGTATTCCTAGTTATGTTACCATTATGCTTCTACTGAGTAGAATCTACTTGGCTTTAAGTACAGTCCCTACCTAAAAATCGTTACACCCAAAATCGTTTAAAAATGACGTCATGACACAAAATCGTTACATTTTTTTGAATCACAAATTGTAACGATTTTGAGGTAGGGACTGTATGTAACCGTTTGTCAAATACAACTGTCTACATATTTATTTTGCGTAATCGTCTTATGTAACCGTTCTTTACATCAAATTAATGTTTAATTTACGTGAAATTAACATTTAATTTACAGTCCATTCGCATTAAATTTACATTACATATTAAATGTAACATTTGTTTAAAATTTTTATTACATGCAAAATTACATTAAAACCTATACGGCATAATTAAACAATAAATTGTGAGCTCAATAGTGATAGTTTGGAAAAGGCCAAAAGTGGAAGAGCCCGATGCCGATGTTGGGTATGCGCCAGTAACGCACACAAAAGAGGACACCGTAATTATGCCAAACGTCGTTGAAAATAACCCACCCTATCATCTATCGCCCACGTACAAATGTTGTAGTCCGAGTTCTGAATGTCAGAGTTATTCGGCGACCAATTCGGCGACCAATCAAAGGTCAATGTCAGTTGACCTCTCACCTGAGCCCACCTATGTTCAGCAAATGGAGCCAGTTCAACATTGTCCGACCTCTTATTGCCAAGAAGTGGTGGACCACAGGCAACAACAACAACAACCACAACAACACCAGCCCCATGACCAAGCAACAACATCATATCAGAGTATGCCAGAAGATGAAAATGACTTTTTAAGCATTGTCAACTTTATACACAATTTATAATTTTACTTCCCCGTATAGGTTATACGGTGTACAAAAGAAAAATTGGTACCGATTTTTTTATCAAAAAAGTTCTAGAAAATCTTCTAAAATTACATTATGTTTAACGACAAAAANTACATCAAATTAACGTTTAATTTACGCGAAATTTACATTTAATTTACGGTCCATTCACATTAAATTTACATAAAATATCAAATGTAACATTTACTTTAAATTTTTATTACATGTAAATATACATTAAAACTTATTGCATAATGAAACAATAAATTGTGAGCTCAATAGTGATAGTTTGGAAAAGGCCAAAAGTGGAAGAGCCCGACGCCGATGTTGGGTATGCGCCAGTAACGCACACAAAAGAGGACACCGTAATTATGCCAAACGTCGTCGAAAACAACCCACCCTATCATCTATCGCCCACGTACAAATGTTGTAGTCCGAGTTCTGAATGTCAGAGTTATTCGGCGACCAATTCGGCGACCAATCAAAGGTCAATGTCAGTTGACCTCTCAGCCGAGCCCACCTATGTTCAGCAAATGGAGCCAGTGCAACATTGTCCGACCACTTATTGCCAAGAAGTGGTCGACCACAGGCAACAACACCAACAACAACCACAACAACACCAGCCCCATGACCAAGCAACAACATCATATCAGAGTATGCCAGAAGATGAAAATGACTTTTTAAGCATTGTCAACTTTATACACAATTTATAATTTTACTTCCCCGTATAGGTTATACGGTGTACAAAAGAAAAATTGGTACCGATTTTTTTATCAAAAAAGTTCTAGAAAATCTTCTAAAATTACATTATGTTTAACGACAAAAATAAATTCTAGAACATTTTTTTTTCAATCTGAATTTATGTCCAAGATGGCATTTTCCACAGAGGACAGATGATCTCCGTCTAAAAAACACAGGTTATCTTATTTATTTTTCAATGATGTGTTTTTATTTTTCAGATGCGTACAATTTTCATCTTAGACATACAGTATATTTGTACGCTGGCTATTCTTCTAATTAAGTTAAAGGTTACGGGTTAATATAAGTTCATCTTTATAACCGCGCATATTGAACAATTCAGTATTAAGTAACCCGTTAACTTAATTGATGTTAAATGAAGCGCACAAAATAAAATATCGAATATTTTCCTGAAAAAACATCAGGAATAAATAACTTTTTTTGATTGAAAAATCGGTATACAAATTATAAGGTGTGCTACTTCTCGTTTATCTGTTTTTTTAGATTTTTTGACACAATCTGTGCTATCTGGATGCGGTGGGTTAATTCTCGGGTTGATTGGCAACACATTTTTAACCCTTATGAAAAGGGCCTTATCTGATAAGTTGCCAAGAAAGGTTCGGATACAAATTTTAAAGTCACAAAGACGCTTAAGGGCCCCCAAAATGAACCATGTGATTATTTTTTGTTTAAATTATTATATAAATTTTCCGTCGACGACGAAAATCTACAAATGTAAAATTTCAACCAAATTTTAAAATCGGTCTTTTTGTTACATTAAAAGATAATCTAAAACTGCTAAAAATTATGGAAAAAGCGTTCAATTTTAACTTCAGGAATAAAGTAATGGACGTCGCTTCATATGAAAATGTTAAAAATGTTTTAAAATTACTAAAAGAAAAGAAAATATGCGTAGGCGGGAAACAGACTGTTACTTTAAGCAGGTAGGTGGTGTATATAAAACGACTGCAATACGCCATATGAGCACTTTGGTTAACATTGTCAGTATCAGTCTGATACTATCAGATGTCTGAGATGTGCATGTGACATGCAGCATGTCTTTCTCGATTTGAATATCTCTCTGGATGTGCACGTTTTTTGGAACTCGGAAATGCACATCGAGAAAATGCACATTAGCAGCGTTTTCTAGTTAGTGACAAATGTGTTAAAATAATTGTTCATTTGGCCTATACCTGGTTAATATGAAGGTATTTTATGACCCTTACACTATTACACCAGTTGTGCATTTATGTTGACATAATTACCTAAAGTGTTTTGTTTTATATGACAGGTCAAATGTAAAGATATTAGGCGAGTCAGTTGTCTAATTAAAAATATCAGTCACACTTAGCGGTGTTAAGATAAGGGCATAACTTTAATTATATTTAGCTCAAAATTCCCAAGACAGTATTTAAGAAATTTATGCTGCTAGTTGCAACTTATTGTTTATGATAAAAATTGCTTTTGCTTTGCTATTATAAAATTTATTCAAATTTTGATATTTTTCATAGAACATTAGGATCGTTGAAAATGTTCTACTGTATGTGAAAAAATGATTTATTTGGAAAAAGCCAAACTATGTGCCTTTAGCTTTTTGTGCTATTTTTCAACTTACAGACCATTGCAGTATTTGCTTTTTTTGCTCTTTGCTTTATTTTCTACGGCTTTTGTATACATTTATATATTAACAAATTGAAATGCTCAAAAAGAAGGTATTATATATAAGATTATATACAAAATTCTTCTTGCTTTGTCGAATAAATTAACTAATAAATCGTATTTGTATTTATTTTGTGTGACGCCGATTCATCATGGTAATAAACCATAAGGTGCAAAGGATGATTAACCGAGATGTATTTTATTTATCCAAATTCGGATTGGAAAACTTTATAAAATAACAGTATTACACCCCCTGCGCTTTTATGTTGTCACCCGTTATCTTGCAGATTTTCCCGTTGGCTCCGTTATCCTACAGATTTTTTTCGGCCAATTTTCCAGGAATCCCTATCTTTATGTGTTAAGCCATGCGCTGTTATCTTGCAGATGTCCCCGTTCGCTCCGTTATCTTGCGGATTTTTTTCATGCGATAGTTGCAAGATAACAGCGCAGGGGGTGTACAGTAAGATACATGTACACCACCCCATACGTTTACGCAGCGGATTTGCTCTCCAAAAAAAGCGTTGCGTTTAACGTTAATAACGTATGGTTGTTGCGTTAACGTAAGGTCCGTTGCGTTAACGTATTTTGGTGGATGCCATTCAGACAATCCGTTTACTCCCGCTTATTCACATCATGATCCATCGAGTTGGAAGTTGTCGACAAAAACGTCACGAGCATTCATGAGTACTCAAAAAAGTGTTTAAAATAAGCTTACGATTAGGCGGAACCCCACAAAAAATATCTGTCGTTTCTGGATTTTTTTAATTTAAGATTTTACACTATGGATTTTCGTCTTATTCATAATTTAAAAGACCCAGCATCTGGACATTATTATTACGATGATTACGACTATTACGACGGTATATGCGTATCAATGTTGCCCGATTACATGGGAAACCATGAGTACGTCGAACTACAAGATGCTAAGGACCGTTCATTATGATGGTACTTTATAAACTACTTTTAGTCCATAAGATACGTTCCCATAACGGACGCTATTTTTATCAAACAAATGATAACGGACGCTTTATATATCGTATTTTAAGGGTCAATTAGTCCATAAATCAATTAGTCCATAAATCAATTAGTCCATATGACAAGTTTTGCTCTATAAAGAGGAGACAAGTTCTTAGCTGTCATTACAAGGCCATGGAAAACCCACATATTGTGAAAAACAAGCAATTTTAGTACACGTGACAAAAATGAACCATTCTAATATAAAACTACAATCAAACAATTCATTTTAGTACAAATGTGTCCCAAAATAACCTAATAATTATGGGCGCTAATCTTTTGAGGTACCTTGTTCACTTAACGGACGCTTTTTTGGAGATCCAAAATTTCCTTTATAGAAGTACGTCCTTACTGTAAAGACTGAAATGCATTTTGAGAAATTTTTACTCACTAAACATTTATATCACTTACCGTAAACAACAGAACTAGAGTCTGTGAAAAGCCGTTCTCTTTGTATTTAGAATTAAATTGAAAATAGGTAGCTATCTACCCAATATGCGCATGACTGTTAAGTGATGGTCCTTGTAAACAAACTGTATGACCGATGTTAAAGCTTACACAAAATGTCGTAATAGAGGAATCTCCCACAGTACAGTTGCTTAAAGGAATACATGAGCATAAAATCGAACTTGTCATAAAAGGTGGAATGTGAACATTATTAACGTTTGAGCAGTTAACAAACCACTTTATTGTTAACCGGCCACTATTTAAAAAATATTGTGGCCGATCTACTGGGCAATTATAAGACAACTCTTAAACAAATAAGTAAAGCAAAATAGTTAACAAGTTAGTTAACAAATTAGTTAACAAATTAGTTAACAAATAGTTAGTTAACAAATTAGTTAACAAATAGTTAACAAGTTAGTTAACAAATTAGTTAAGCCAAATAGTTCACATTCAAATAAAAGCAATTGAAGAGGGTGGTCGCACATCAGCAACCAATTTTAATGCATTGGAATATGCTTTGCATAAACTCGTTTACCACGGATACCATGGGACGAGAAAAGAAAACCCAACTGAGATTTGTGAATTTTTTATCACAAATTATTCAGATTTGATAACGGCTGGCGTAGTTAAGATAATTTTTGGGCTAAGTTACAAGGCAGCGGTGTAAACCTTTAGCGTCATATTTTCTCTTTTTATTAGAATAGAAGTACAGTCCATGTACCTTTTTTGTGCATTTTTACCAAAAAGAAATTTGACATTTTCTTCGTAGAAAGTGCACGAAAAGGCACATAACATATGGGCCATAGCCTATTCCTTTCTGACAGACTATGACTCAAATCCTATAGGTCATAGGCTATGGACCCATAAAATTTGGGTTATAGAGTATGACTCATACAGTGCGTCCGAGTTGTCCAGTACCGCGCTTTGGAGTTTTTAAGCTTTCATAACATGTAATTTCGAAAAAGCGCGGTACTCGACAACTCGGACGCACTGTAGTCCGTCAAAAAGCAATAGGGAACATGTCGTGTTTTTATTAAGGGTAGCTGGTAAGTATAACACCCAATCTTTGGCTATTAAGGGTAATTTGTTCAAACAGAAAATTACTTTTGTGATAAAGCGATTCACGTTGTTTTTGGAATCAGAATAGCATATTTAATACCCTACGTGAAAAGAATGTCTTTTTACATCGCTGTAACAAGGAACTTAAAGACCTCTTATTTATGGAAAGCGACGGATACATTAAATATTATGAAATATATATTTTAGCATCAGAGTCTTACTGATTCCTAAAAAAGCATCCGCATGGGGGGCGGTGAGTTATTATAAAAACAACGCTTTTATACAAAATAGGTAGCACTTCCTGGTTAATTATTGAATTATACCTGAATTTTGTTCATCTTTTTTANCGTCAATTTTTTGACGAAAAACACCTAAATCGAACAGACTAAAATCTTTAAATAAGTTTCGTCAAATTTTGACGAAACGCAATTTTTTTTCGACGAAACACACATTTTTTTTGACGAAACGCGTTTTTAGACGAAATATTTTTGACGAAACACTACATAACCTTTTTATAGATAGTGACAACTGTGTTAAAATAATTGCTCCTTTAGTCTATATCGTCTGGTTAATATGAAGGTATTTTATGACCTTTACACTATTACACCAGTTGTGCATTTATGTTGACACAATCGCCTAAAGTGTTTTGTTTTATGTTACAGGTCAAATATAAAGATATTACGCGAGTCAGTTGTCTAATTAAAAAAAATATCAGTCACACTTAGCGGTGTTATAGAGATAAGTGCATAACTTTAATTATATTTAGCTCAAAATTCCCACGACAGTATTTAAGAAATTTATGCTGCTAGTCGCAACTTATTGTTTATGATAAAATTGCTTTTGCTTTGCTATGATAAAATTTATTCCAAAGTTGATATTTTTTCATAGAATATTAGGATCGTTGAAAATTTTCTATGTGAAAAATGATTTATTTGGAAAAAGCCATGTGCCTTTAGCTTTTTGTGCTATTTTTCAACTTACAGACCATTGCAGTATTTGCTTTTTTTGCTCTTTGCTTTATTTTCTACGGCTTTTGTATACATTTATATATTAACAAATTGAAATGCTCAAAAAGAAGGTATTATATATAAGATTATATACAAAATACTTCTTGCTTTGTCGAATAAATTAACTAATAAATTGTATGTTTGTTTATTTTCTGTGGCGTATTCATCATGGTAATAAACCATATGGTGCAAAAGATAATTAACCGAAATATATCTGGTTATTCACGTAATATAGTAACAGTGACGCTCACGGGGTCACAATCACTTCATACTAGAAAAGTTTTGGTCAAACATCCTTCTCGTATTATCTATATCGTGACAGTAACCCAATATGGTAAGTTATGGGCGCGCCCGGGCAGTTAGCATTGTTACGTTATGAACTGAAAATAAATTATTGTAACGTAAAAAGTTAAAAAAAAATTGCTTATATGTTTAAGAAATTTTGCCGTTCAGTTTCGATTTTTTTTTAATTTCCCAAAAAAATTGCCCACGCATTGAGCCGTTAACCTCCCGGAACCGGGTTAACCATCCAGTTTTGAAAAACATTTAGTGGATGGTTAACGTATATTCTATTTAATTTCACATGAAACAAAAATCACCGGAAAATAACTTATTTGGAAACTATGAAATTAAAAAAAAAACTGTTTCCGTTTCTTGACAGATTTTACGCCCTGTGAGTCGTGCGAAAGTGTCAGGAAAAAGTGTAAGCAATACGATTGTATAGAGTTTCCTATAAAAAAATAATAATTCGGATTGGACAACTTTATTAAATAACATTTTTACAGTAACATACATGTACAATGTACATGTATTAGATGTCATTCAGACAATCCGTTTACTCCCGCTTATTCGCATCATGATCCATCAAGTTGGAAGTAGTCGACAAAAACGTCACGAGCATTCTTGAGTACTCAAAAAAGTGTTTAAAGTAAGCATACGATTAGGCGTAACCCCATAAAAAATATCTGGATTTCCTGGAGTTTTTTAGCTTAAAATTTTACACTATGGATTTTCGTCTTATTTCTGATTTAAAAGACCCAGCACGATCTGGACATTATTATGACGATGATTACGATGATTACCGGTACGGAGGTAGACAGGATAGCAGTTACTTACATGTATCAATGTTGCCCGATTACATAGGAAACCATTACCACGTCGAACTACAAAATGCTAAGGACCGGTCATACCATATGATGGTTCTGTATAAACTACTCTTACTGCATGAAAGTTGTTCCCATAACGGACGTTATTTTTGTCAAACAAATAATTATGCCTTATCAGACGCTTTTTATATCGAATTTTAAGTTTTTTAAGGGTCAATTATTCCATACCGTTATCAACAGGACTACAAGCAACTAAGATTATAAAAATATTCCCGTACATCGAGAGAGACATGCACATCAAGAGAGTGCACATCGAAAGACCGCTGACTGTACTCATGGTCGTTTGTAAACAAACTGTATGATCGGTGTTTAAGCTTACACAAGATTTCGTAATAGAGGAATCTCCTACAGTACAGTTGATTAAGGGAATACATGAGCATAAAATCGAACTTGTCATAAAAGGTGGAATGTGAACATTATTAAGGACGGGTCAGTATAATTATTCACAGATAAAACCCTAAATCACTAGATTTTCGCTAAATTTTTGGTACTAAACTTTTGGCACAAAATTAAAAAAATATACGGGGTATCCAACCTCAACTACTACGTTTTTGTCGCTATTTTAGGCTTACAAAACGTATCAGTTGAGGTTGGACACCCCGTATTGTGGCCGATCAATTGCGCAACCATAACTTATGGACCATAAGACAACAAAGTTATGGTCCATAAGACAACACTAGAACAATAAGTAATATAGTTCACATTCTAATATAAGCAATTGAAGCGGGTGGCCGTACATCAGGAACCAATTTTAATGCATTGGAATATGCTTTGCATAAACTAGCTTACCACAGATCCCATGGGACGAGGGAAGAAAACCCAACTGAGATTTGTCAATTTTTTATCACAAATTATTCCGATTTGATAACGGCTAGCGTAGTTAAGATAATTTTTGGGCTACGTTACAAGGCAGCGGTGTAAATCTTTAACGTCATATTTTCTCTCTTTTTATTAAAATAATGGTACCATCCGTGTACCTTCTTTGTGCAATTTTGCCAAAAAATAAAAAATAAATATACCTTTGGTTAGGAACATGTTTAGGGTCGCTCACGTGGACACAACTGTCACGAAACAAACGTCTGAGAGCCTTGAAACTTTCATAGATGGTAGAATATACGGTATATTATACCCGATAATATTTATGTAAAAAAATAAACCAATTTTACATGTCGTTTTTTTATAATCTACCTAGTTCTATTAGGTAGGGTAGCTGGTAAATATGGCACCCCGATCTTTGGCTATTAAGGGTATTTTTTCAGTCAGAAAATTACTTTTGTGATCATACTTTTCACATTGGTGGTTTTTACGTAGTGAACTAGATGAAATTTTAATCTAACTTTTAGCTTCTATGAAAAAATTTAGTTAAATTAACATTATGTTTAGCGGTCAAAAACGTAAAAGAGAAATGGGTGCGTTCTTAAATAAAAACCACAATTGTTTTTGTAATCAGAATAGTGTTCTGAATAGGGTTTGACTGTACGTAAAAATAATGTCTTTTTACATCGCTGTAACAAGGAACTTAAAGACCTTCTATTTATGAAATTGGACTTTTCAAGTCAATTTTTGAGTGACTGTTTTCGAGATATTTTCCTTTATGAATGGAGTTTTCCTGTTGTGGATATTGCATGCAGTCTTCCTAAAAGTAGTACGTCAATCGCCGATTATCATCCTTTCCGATCCTTTCGTGAGCGTGCTAAGACTGGAAATACGGTTCCTTTTTGGCATCTGACGGGGCATAGAAATCCCGATAGCTGCGACATACAAAAGGATTATGTTCTTTAACTTATTTTATTTCGTTAAAATTTTAGGTGACCGACCTAAGCATTGTCATATCCTATAGTATTGGCACAGTAAATGCGACTATTTTTCTAAATTAGCATTAACTGGCGAATTTTATATTCGCCTATTTTATATGCAAAAAAGACAAGAAGGCGAAACTAACAGAAAAAAGACTAAAACTTTTTCGTCGAAAAACCAAACAACTTGTATATAAGGAGTTTTATTCAACTAATTATTTGTTAAACTTCCAGTTTATCGCGCTTATATGAAAAAAATGCACCACGCATCATGCGTGACGCATCATGCGTGACGCATGGACACAACCCCTATGAATTAGATAAAGCCAACCCAAGGCACCTAGGCAGATTTACATCCCTCGTCTATACCTTGTAGATTATTATTATTAATAGAATTAAAGAACACTAACAGGCTTCTTCTCAAATTGATACTTTTTTGAGTAATGGTTACCAATTGTCATATGCCATTGAATCCAAGAAAACCAGAAATTTTGAAAGTCACTATAAAACTGCTTGGGCATGCCTTTACGAGAATTTCTTTATTCCATCTTTCAAAATAAGTGCTCGCCAGGAATTGAATTCAGGGTTGAACTGGATAAAGAATCAACATAATCATAAACATAACGATACAGGTAGAGTGGAGTCGTCTGAGTACAATATACCAATGTCGTATGTTAATAATGTTGATACAAAAACCTACGGAGAAGATTACATGCCAAAGGAACACAAACAGACATATGCATCTGTTGAACTGCAGTATCTTAAAAAACACAAACCTAAAACAACACATACTTACACGGCTGGGTTCTACCGTACAATGGAGTCACCTGTTTTAGACTTTATTGATACGCCTTTACCGACTTTGGATGCAATATTCCAGTTGATTGAAACCATTCTGAAGTCTGATGCAATGTCCTTTGATATGCTGGCTTCCAACATTGATGGCACCGTTAGTTTATTGAATTATATGGTCAAAGACGGGGTTACAGAGATTTTTTATAGCTAGGTTGTAACGATAATATTTTTGAAAACTTACCAATTTGCCGTGGCATGCCGTTAACCGGTCACTTTTCGGTCTTAATTATTCCAGAAATAGCGCCTACACGCTGCTTCGTTAACCGACGAGTTCATACTTTTCCAATTGCAAACATTTTTATTAGTTTGGAGTATTACAGATCTTATAAATAGTATAGGTTAAGCGTTCTTTCTCTTCACTACTCGTACCAAGGATTTTTAGTGGAAACTACCGTATGGGGACGCTCAGACTGTAACGGTGACGCCAGAATAGGGTTACAAATCATAAAAAATTTGCTCAAAGCCTTACAGTCATAGGACTTGCACTCATAGCGTCCCCATACGGTATAACCCACAAAAAAGAATTATTTTGAACTTCGCTCAACCAACTACTAACTGGCGACTGTTTGCAAGTTTTGATATATTTTTAGTATACGATCTTTTAAATGTACATTTTATCACGAAAATAAAATATAAAATTTGAATTGTGGCCAGAATTGGAAATTTTTGGGCTTTCTGACAAATCGGTCATGCATTTTCGCCAAATTTATGCTTAGGAAAATTTCTGTCGCCGGTAAACGGCGCACACCCTGTGTATTTATTTAAGAGTGGGAACCACCTTAGGAATAACATAGTCTTAATTTTAGTTTTCAAGTTCATTGATATCAAGTAATATGCGTAAAAAACTATATACGGTGTTTCCAAGTTCATAAGGATAAATAAATTACGAAAAATCTAGAAAATTTTAACTTTAACGGATATCAATATATACTGATATTGGGAATAGTTCTGATGGTATTTCGCTTGTTAAACTTTTTTCGTTCAGCTATTTTTATCTCAATGAACTTTATTTATCATCTTATATGTCTAAAGAATTAATATAGAAAGTTTAGTTTAAAAAAATTGNACGCTGTGGGGGGCATATATGACCAGGAGTTCGGTTGAAACACAGTGAACTCACTTTCTTAGGCATTTCTACATACGTATGCACAGTTTGAAACTGATTGCTACCGTAATTCTAGAGAAATGAGCAAAATGTTAGACCGTCCTAAATGTGAAAATTTGGGTGGTTCCCACTCTTAAGATTGAAAAAAGTCAGGAATATCACGTGTACCGGTATACGGTATACCATAGATGTCAAAATTCTAAACCCTCATCTAAGCTGTTGATGATCCAAACCACACAATTTGTAAATATTTACTTCACAAAGTTGCCAAAACTATTTCGGAAAATTTTTGGCATAATTGTCCAAACATGACTGCCGGGCAAATATCGACCTTGTTATATCTTTCACATGCGTAGCTTCCGGAACTCGAAACAAACCTTGAAGCGGCTTTGGCCGAGTTTGTAACTAAACCGGAAACGTTCCCTAAGCCAGAAAATCGGCTACAAAACTTTTCAATGAAAACGAGTAAAGATGATGAAGAGTTACGCTCAATTCAAGTAAAATTAGAGAAAAAGTTACATGCTTTCAACGAGCGACACACAGGTATGTTTTTACTCCATTCGTACATTAGTCTCGCTTTTTTTTATAACGTACATTATGGGGACTCTCTGGCTCTGAGGCTTTGGGCAATTTTCCTTTGATTTGTAACGCTATTATGACGTCACCCTCAGAGTCAGAGCGTCCCCATACGGTACATTTTGTTAATAACACGGGCGTGTCGAGCCCTCTTTTTGGCTACAACATAAAAATCTGGTGACGCAGTAATAAGGAGCACACAGGACTTCGGGTTCGAATTACGGTTTGAAGTCCATTTTCGAACTTCGGTTTTGTTTGAACTTCGGTTTTGTTCGAACTTCAGTTTTGTTCGAACTTCGGGAATTTTCGAACTTCGGTTTTGTTCGAACTTCAGTTTTGTTCGAACTTGGGGTTTTTTCGAACTTCGGTTTTGTTGGAAATTTTTCGAAAATTGTAGACAACTGCTTTGTGCACCTTTTTTATCCAAAATTTTAGGAAAAAATCACCTCAATAGCATCAAAATTGTAGAACTAGGTACGATATCCAATTTCCAGCTTTTATCAAACAAATTTACTAATGGTTTCCCGAGTATTTTTCAGAAAAGTAATTTTAAAATTAAAATTAAAATGTTTGCAAATTGAGCCATTATGGGCTCATCACCTCCTTAAATTTACTTTTTTTGTACAGCATCATAAAAAAAGTTTAGCTTTCCTGTTGTGTAAGCTCATGTGGGCATTTTTGGAATATATTACTTGCAATTTTTTCAGCCTTTTCTGTGAGATTTCAACTCTTGTGTAAATTTCAAAACAGTCTAAAGACAAAAAAAATCGTTTTGCAATTTTAACTGATGATTTGTTTATTACACTGTACTTTAGTTGAACAGTATTGTCCTTGGTGTGATAAGGCAATGTGGACAATTGGATCTCAAACTCGCTGCTATGATTGCTATCCGGCCACCAATTGGCACAAAGATTTGCCAAAATACGTCAAAAATCGACAAATTCAAAAGTATTTAGAACGTGAAAAGGATAAAGTCGAAAATCACATTGATGCAATTGAGAAAATACCGAAGAAATGTGGTCACAATTGGCAACAGAATATCATGGAGTTTGTAAACGGGTCGTTTGGAGTGTCGCAGAAAATACAAAATGCATATATTTACGGTAAGATAAATGCTTAAAATCTCCTGTAGTAAAGACGCTTTATGTACAAAAGAAAATGCACAAAAGAAACTCCTCATGTAGCTTCCAGGGTGCGCGGGCAAATACGGTCGCATTTTTGTAAAAAATCTTTCCAAAACAAAACAAAAAATAGACTATAAACTTCAAATTGTATTCTCCGCGCAACAGCTTGTCGGTGCTGCAAATTATGATTGGCCGCGTAACCTAGCAACGCGAAACGACGAGTAGCAATTTATTCTTCTTTTTCTTTGTTGCACATAAAATTAACTGCCAAGGGCACATTGCTGACCCCCTAAACTTTTCGAGAAAATTCGATTGACGGTGTTTTTTGCGTAGGTTGAAAATTTCAAACAGCTCTCTAGGGGGCCCTGGTGGCCCAGATCAATTTCTGAATAATCAGATCGACGTAGTTTGACGAGCTCTACAATTTGGCTTTATTGCGAATTATTGTGATTTTTTTAAGTGCGTGTTTATTTACACGCATTTTCCACCTACGGGTTCCCAAAAACTCCTTCGTCCTGAGAGTTAAGCAAGCTAGTATTATATCAATTTCATAATATTAAAATTTTTAATTCAGAACTGGTTTTGCGATGGAAGGAATCTAATTAGCGCAAAATGGATGAACGAGCGTTATTTTGCATTAAACACTTATGTAATTCCTGTACAAACAATTGACTGTTTTCGAAATTTGAAAGTTCAATTTTTGTGTCATAAATACAAAATAATGCCAGGAACTGAATTGGTATCATTTCTAATTGGTCCAAAGGACAATCCGTGGAGAATCCTGTCGGCGCTGAGACTGATACGGTTATGTCAAAAAAACATTATTAAAAAGCATACGATAGATTTTCTAAAGTCCGGTCACAGTCTGAGCGTCCCCATATGGTAGGAAGAAACCGTTGTTTTTGGATGCACGTTTTTAGAAGAAAACATTTGTATGAGAATTTGGGCTCTCATGCAACCAAAAAACATTTATATTAATATTTGCCACATCGCCCTATATTTGAAAGTAATAAAGCCCTTATTTGGCTAATGGACTTGTATTTCGGGGGCGTTTTATCTTTTACTTATTTCGTACAAAGACTAATACGGTATTAGTAATACCTAACTTACAAAATGTTAGAAACGGTTCAAAACTAATGAAATCATTTAACTCTCAGGGGGAAGGAGTTTTTGGGAACCCGTAGGGGGAAAATGCGTGTAAATAAACACGCACTTAAAAAATTCACAATAATTCGCAATAATTCAACAAAACTGGTAAAGCCAAGTTGTAGAGCTCGTCAAACTACGTCTATCTGATTATTCAGAANACCTGAATTTTGTTACCCTCCCAAGACTTTGGGGAAGTCTTTTCCCACCCTGCTTCGCAATAAATTGCTCAGCCATTGGCTTAGCCTTCATTTGAAGTCTAAACCAATGTCTAAGCAATTTTATCCAACTTATCGCTCAGAAGCGGGGCGTTTTACGGTCAAAATTGGATTCTTCAAGTCAATTTTTGATTGACTATTTTCGAGATATTTTCCTTTATGAATGGAGTTTTCCCTTTGTGGATATTGCATGCAGTCTTCCTAAAAGTAGTACGTCAATCTCCAATTATACCGGTAGTCATTTCGGTAATCATTTCCGATTCTATCTTGAGCCTGCTAAGACTGTAAATGCGGTTCCTTTTTGGCATCTGAAAGGACATAGAAATCCCGATAACGGCGTTATAAAAAAGGATAATGTTCTTTAACTCTTTAATTCTTAAACTACATTTATTTCCTTCAACTTTAAGTACAGGGGGTTGGTTTTAAGATCAAGGCTAAAAAACTTACTTGACGTTTAATGCATTTTTAAAAACTGACTTTACTTTATAACTAACCAAAAAAATTTTCCGTCGATACAAAAATTATGAATTTTTAGGAAAAAATATGGCGAGCGTGAGGGAGGTCTTCACCGAAAAAAAAAATGAAAAAAATACATGATCTCCATGGAAAAACTGACTTGGCCTTAGTGCAAAAAACTGATTTGACCTTATAACCAATTTTTCCGATTTAAATATTCTTACTTGGACGTGAGCCGTTTTGGACTAATTATCTGGAACAATAAAATTGTCCCAAACAAGCGTTAGTTTCTATTTTTTTTGTCCTCCTTTGTTTCTGGTTTTTTTTCTTCTGAAGTTTCCGCTCCTATTGTTTGCACCATTTTTTTATTTACATTGTGAAAAAAACTGCAGTAAACTGTTTGCTCTGGGCTCGACGAGGTAAGATGCATCCAACCCACCCAAAGCACCTAGGTAGATTTACATCCTGGTCTATACCTTGTAGATCACCATATAATTAAAGAACACCAACAGGCTTCTTTACAAATTGATACTTTTTTGAGTAATGATTACGAATTGTCATATGCCATTGAAACCAAGAAAACAAGAAATTTTAAAAGTCACTACAAAACTGCTTGGTCATGCCTTTACGAGAATTTCTTTATTCCATCTTTTAAAATAAGTGCTCGGCAGGAATTGAATTCGGGATTGAACTGGATAAAAAATCAAGATAATCATGAACATAACGATACAGGTAGGGTGGTATCGTCTGAGTATGCGTATGGGAATGTCGATACAAAAACCTACGGAGAAGATTACATGCCAAAGGAACAAAAGCAGACATATGCATCTGTTGAACTGCAATATCTTAAAAAATACATACCTAAATTTGGAAGGGCTTGGTACGAACTGGAGTCTCGTGTTCCAGACCTTATTGATACGCCTTTACCGACTTTGGATGCAATATTCGAGTTGATTGAAATCATTTTGAAGTCAAATACAATGTCCTTTGATATGCTGGCTTCAAACATAGATGGCACCGTTAGTTTATTGAATTATATTGTCAAAGACGGGGTTACAGAGATTTTAATATCGAGATAACTAGGCTGTAACCGTTACAGTGTAACGATAATATTTTTGAAAACTTACCAATTTGCAATTAATCGGCCACTTTTGGTTCAATATTATTCTAGAAATCACGCCTACACGGTGTGCCGTTAACCGGTTAGTTCCTTCTAATTGGCCAAATTTAGCTGATTTTGATATCTTTTTAATACACGATCTTTTAAATGTAAATTTTATCACGAAAATAAACTATAAAATTTGAATTATGGTCAGAATTGGAAAATTTGGGTTTTTTTTCTAACAAATCGCCTATGCATTTTTGTCAAATTTCTCATAATCGGCCACTTTTAGCAAATTTTTTGTGGTCGGTAACCGGCGCGCACCCTGTGTATTTATTTAAGATTGAAAAAAGTTAGGGATATCACGTATAAATTGAAAGGCCGTTTGGTCACGAAACTTGGGTTGCTTTAGGTGTCTAAATTTGGGACCCTGATCTTAGCTGTTGATGATCCAAACTACTCAATTTGTAAATATTTACTTCACAAAATTGCCAAAACTATTTCGGAAAATTTTTGGCATAATTGTCCAAACATGACTGCCGGGCAAATATCGACCTTGTTATATCTTTCATATGCGCAGCTTCCGGAACTCGAAACAAACCTTGAAGCGGCTTTGGCCGAGTTTGTAACTAAACCGGAAACGTTCCCTAAGCCAGAAAATCGGCTACAAAACTTTTCAATGAAAACGAGTAAAGACCAGGAAGAGTTACGCTCAATTCAAATAAAATTAGAGAAAAAGTTACAAGCTTTCAGCAAACGACACACATGTATATTTGTGGTACCCCATTCGTACAGTTAATAACACGGGCGTGTCGAGCCCTCTTGTTAGCTACGACATAAAAATTAGATGGGGCAGTAATACGGAGCACACAGGACTTCGAACAAAACCGAAGTTCGAAAATGGACTTCGAACCGTAGTTCGGGTTCGAACCAGGGTTGCAAAAAAACGCTAAAACGGCGTTGGCGTTGAGGCAATTTCATTTTTTAACCAGATTTTGTTTTTTTACGGTTCGAAGTCCATTTTCGAACGTCGGTTTTGTTCGAACTTCAGGAATTTTCGAACTTCGGTTTTGTTCGAACTTCTTTTTGTTCGAAGTCCATGTTCGAACTTCGGTTTTTTTTCGAAGTCCATGTTCGAACTTCGGTTTTTTTTCGAAGTCCATGTTCGAACTTCGGTTTTGTTCGAAGTCCATGTTCGAACTTCGGTTTTCTTCGAACTTCGGTTTTGCTCGAACAAAGTTTCGAAAAAGTTTAGCTTTCCTGTTGTGTAAACTCATGTGGGCACTTCGGAATATCGCATTTATGGCAAATTTTCCAGCCTTTTCTGTGAGACTTTCCGGTCAAATCTTGTGTAAATTTCAAAACAGTCAAAAGAAAAAATCGTTATTCAATTTTAACTGATAATTTGTTTTTTACACAGTGTACTTTAGTTGAACAGTATTGTCCTTGGTGTGATAAGGCAATGTGGACAATTGGATCTCAAACTCGCTGCTATGATTGCTATCCGGCCACCAATTGGCACAAAGATTTGCCTAAATACGTCAAACATCGACAAATTGAAAAGTATTTAGAACGTGAAAAGGATAAAGTCGAAAATCACATTGCTGCAATTGAGAAAATACCGAAGACATGTGGTGAGAATTGGCAACAAAATATCACGGAGTTTGTAAACGGATCGTTTGGAGTGTCGCAGAAAATACAAAATGCATATATTTACGGTAAGATAAATGGCTAAAAATCTCCTGTATTAAAGACGCTGTATACACAAGTAAATGCACACAGGAAACCCCTAATGGAAACCCCTAATCCAAGACTATAAACTTCAAATTGTATTCTCCGCGCAACAGGTTAATTGTCTGGTGCTGCCAATTATGATTGGCCGCGTAACCTAGCAACGCGAAACGACAAGTAGCAATTTCTTCTTGTTTTCTTTGTTGCACAGAAAATTAAGCATCCTAGTATTATAAAATTTCATAATATTTAAATTTATTATTTAGAACTGGTTTTGCGATGGAAGGAATCGAATTAGTGCAAAATAGATGAACGAGCGTTATTTTGCATTAAACACTTATGTAATTCCTGTAGAAACAATTCACTGTTTTCGATATTTGAAAGTTCAATTTTTGTGTCATAAATACAATATAATGGCAGGAACTAATTGGTATCATTTCTAATTGGTCCAAAGGAGAATCCGTTGAAATTTTGCTGGCGGATTAGCCAGCTGATATTAACAGATAATATCTGTGTCGGCGCTGAGACTGATACGGTTATGTCAAAATAGCATTAAAAAGCATACGATAGATTTTCTAAAGCCCCTTAATCTCAACCCCGACATACGGTATCATGATTTTTGTCCAAAATTTTTCCCGCATTACCGTGGTCTCTTTAAAAATGATATACCGCATGGGGACTCTCAGAATGTGAGGCATTGAGCAATTTTCCTATGATTTGTAACGCTATTCTGACGTCACCCTCACAGTCTGAGCGTCCCCATACGGTAGGAAGAAACCGTTGTTTTTGGATGCACGTTTTTAGAAGAAAACATTTTTATGAGAATTTGGGGTCTCCTGCAACCAAAAAACATTTTGGAGAATACAGTTGGCGCGCCCACAACGTTACGCCCCACAACGCAACGGTTTTTGGCCTATAGGTTGGTGCGCCCACAAGGCAACGCCCCACAACGCAAGGGGTTTTGGCCTATCTTTTCGTTTTTTGGGAAAGTAATTGCGTAGCGTTGTGGGCGCACCAACTGTAGTTGTGTCTTCAAAAGTGACTTTAAGTATAATATTTGCCACATCGCCCTATATTTTAAGCAATAAAGCCCATATTTGGCAAATGGACTTTTATTTCGGGCCGTTTTATCTTTTACTTATTTCGTACAAAGACTAATACCTAACTTACAAAATGTTAGAAACGGTTCAAAACTAATGAAATCATTTAACAAACAATTCAAAAGTCCAGCTATTCAAAAAAAAGAAAGAAGACGCTAAAAAAGAGGAAAAGTGTTAAAATTGTGAGCGAAATTGACAATCAATCGGCCACAACTGTCAAGTCAGCTGTCAATGGTTAAAAAGACATCGAAGAAAACTGTCAGGAAGAAAGACAAAAAAAAATCGAGTAACAGGGAAGATTAAGTACAATAGACTTTGAAAGAGCATTGTTTTCCGTCTATCAAATAAATCGAAACAA
Source organism: Oikopleura albicans (assembly GCA_004367875.1). Lineage (NCBI taxonomy): Eukaryota > Metazoa > Chordata > Appendicularia > Copelata > Oikopleuridae > Oikopleura > Oikopleura albicans. The sequence continues at coordinate 362,864 of SCLG01000079.1, read as the reverse complement.
ACTCGAATTGTCAATCTTTCTCTGTTTTTTTCGACCAAAGTACTTTTTCAAATATATTTATATAATTTAAGAGAAAACAAAGTATAAACAAAAAAAAAAATTGAGAAAAAAAAATTCGAAGAGAATGAAGCAAGAAGGCTCCCAGATGTCACCAGAAACCGGAAGTGTGCTTATAGAGCGCATCGCGGACACAAGACAAAGGGAAATACCGACCACTATTGTGGTTATTCAGCTCAGGGTCTATAACGTAACTATTGAATGGAATAAACATAATTACTATTGCTTTTAATTAAAAACATCTTCTAAAACTTAACATGCTTATTTTAAAGGTAAATAATCGATTGATGAATTTTAATTTTTTTAAATGAAATTTGTGTCATCATTTTTTATAAGTGAAATATTTTTAACAGGCACATTTTTAGTTTGCAAATACAGTCAGGGGTCTCTCGATGTGCATTTTTGATTTCCGAAAAACGTGCAGATCGAGTGACAGATGCACATCGAGAGAGTGCACATCGAGAGACCCCTGACTGTACAAATATATACAATATTTTATGGCTAGTTTAAACATCAATATTTACCATTAATATTTTTAACATAAAGATTTTTTGATATATCAATGTTTAGACCTATTATTTTTAAAAACGAGCTGAATCGTTAAACAATAATAAGAAATATAGGTTTAAATATTGATTTTCCTCAAGTTCAGACAGCTGCTGAGTCCGACGAAATAGTTATGGTGCCCAAAAAAATCACAATTTTATAAGATTAAGAATGTTATAAAAAAAAGTATTACCGAAACGTCAGATTTTTAATCCTTAGATTTTTTGTGAATTTTTTTGGATTTTTGTAATGAATCTTGTCAATGCTATTTTAACAAAAAAATTCTTTCAAATTCAAAAAAATTGCCCAACAAGTATCTAATAATGCAATTAGAAACATGTTTTAAAATCCTGCATATAGTCAGTTGCGTTGGTATTATCAATGGCGGCGTTAATCCTTTCGTTGGTTATTTTCTTTTTGCCCTTTTGGCAAGTGGCGCGAATAAATGCCGAAGAGTCAATCCAAATCGGTCTTTGGGCAATTTGTTTTTCGTCAAAAGACAGTACGGAATGCGCGTACTGGAGTCAGGATACCCTGTGGCAGTTTCGCATTTCAGATGAGCCACTGTATATCTTTTATAGTCGACTCTTTTTGCTGATGGCGGTAATTGTCGGAACGCTGGGCACATTTTTCTCCATTCTTGGATCTGGACTAATTTGTTGCCAAGCTGCATTTGTCAAAGTTAGCATCGTTCAAGGTTAAACTTATTTTTCGCTCGTTTAACCCCCAAACACGAAATTGTGAAGTTTGTCACAAAATGCTTCAGAAACACATTTTTTCTGTTATAGGGGTTATTAAATTAGATGACAACCCAAAACAACATAGGGGCAGTAATTGTGTAGCCGTGTTAAAACAAATTAATGTACTTATTTTTGTTAACTCTCAGGGGGAAGGAGTTTTTGGGAACCCGTAGGGGGAAATGCGTGTAAATAAACACGCACTTCAAAAATTCACAATAATTCAAAAAAAAAACTGGTAAAGCCAAATTGTAAAGCTCGTCAAACTACGTCGATCTGACTATTCAGAAATTGATTGACACGCACTTCCCCCTGGGAGTTAACAATGAATAATTCATGATTGAAAATAGTGAAAAACGATTTTAAAACCGCTCCGTTCTTATCCGACGTCGAGTTTACGTTAGTACCTATTCGGAGGGCGTTTTTGAGAAACAAAAATTAATTCGAAAAATGAACACTTACAAGATACAGTATGACAGCAAATACGAGTTCCGCGTTTTGAGCAAAAAATGAAACAAATCTTTTTGGTGAGCACTTTGCAGCTAGCTGTTCAAATTACAACAGCTACCTAAAGAGCACTGTTTTAAGGAATAAAAAACGTCCTTAGTTGCAAGTAGGACTGTACCAATAACATCGATGTGATTTATAACGCGCAGATATGCTCATTTCAACTCAAATTTAAGGTATTGGCGCTGTGCTATGTTCTATCAGCGGGATGTTGATTGGTTCTTCTGGCACGGTTTTTCCAATTTTATTTAAGCTTTGGTGAAATTAAATAAATAAATAATAAATATTGATATTGTTAACTTTTACATAAAAAATAGTATAATCAAAAATGAGAATATTGTCTCGTTTTTGACCGAAATGTATACTAACACTAGTAAATTAACACTACGCAAGTTAACAATATTCACGTAAGTTAGCAAAATACAAGTAAGATAACAGTAGGCGTCAAATTTCCGGCCTACGCCCTACCGCTAAGTAAGTTAACAATCTTCAACTAAATTAACCATCATCAAGTAAGTTAACACCTTTTTTTCTCTAGTCTAAAAGTGATGGTGTTATAAATTAATTATTAACTAAACATTTCACTACACATTACGAGATCTAGGGTTCGATTCCCGATATTGTTAAACTTTTTTTGTTAAATTTTCCATTTATAATTTCACTCATTTTCAAGCCGCCAAATAAAGATCTCGAGCAAATTCAAATCAATCATATCCTACGCAATGAATATTTCGAAATCGATCTTAACTCGCGTGCGCCATTTCAGTATGGCATGTGTCTTTACATGTGTTGGGGCGTTATGGTACTCTATGGAGTTGGATCATCATTGTACACGTTCACCGCATGTTTATTTTGTTCCGAGCATTTTGATAGGTTAAAATATATAAAGTCGTTGTCCGAGAAGGAAATGGGAAAAAATGTCTCAGTTGAGCGCGTTATTATTCCCGAATCTCCACAAAATTCCTCGCAAAACACCGAAGAAAACACATTTGAGGAGCGTCTGTCAGTTCTTCAAGGCTAGGGTCGGAACCACAATTTCATGGTCACAAATAATTAACTCTTACGCCCCGACGGGGTCTTATCGCATACTTTTCATATACCACCCACTTGATTAAAGTACTACGGCGTGAAGTAATAATCATTTTGCAAACAGTGCCCGTCTTTCCACCCACGCACTACCTGCTTAAAAAGCCCATTTACTTAAAATTAAAAAGTTTTTCTTGCCCTTTTGGTTTCACTTTAACCTTCAAACACATATGGTGGAAGATTGTCCGTATGGCCCATACGGTATGGGCATATAAATAGCGATTTTTTTTTATTAAATTTAACGTCAGTGAAAATCAACATAGAGTAATTACCGAGTTTTTTTTGTTATTTTTTTTTGTTGGAGTAAAATTTATTAACTACCAGGGGCGATTCAAATTTACCGGTAATTATTAATTCCCCGAATGGTTGCTATCCAAGGTAAGGCTACCGGGAAAGCGCCTATAACACCAGCAACAATACACCTTTCGAAGCCTATACAGAAGAACTCCGGTTACTTGAGGACAAAGGCGAACTTTCGAATAAGATTGCGAGGGCGTTATCGTTGCGGGATGCGTTTGAAACGTCTTCGATTCCGTCCGACTCATTCAGGTCCCGCACTCAACGCAATACCCGCTCGGCCTCCACAACCGACTACTCCCCAATCAAGGAATACGATTCGGCAAATTGTGATGGAATGAGCGATGAGTCAGCCGAGGAGGAAGATAAGTCTTCCATGGCTTCAGTTAGGGTGTCTTAAAGAATGCCCTAGATATGAACTTCCGCCAGGGTCTATTAATTGTTGTACTGAGTTACAGTCCCGACCTTCCAGTTGTGCACCCTCCAGTTGTGCACGACTGCCCAGTTGTGCACTTTTTCAGGAAATTTTACAAGACTGCCTAGTTGTGCACGTTTTTCAGACCCAAGTTGGATCAAAAGACTTTCCACTTGTGCACATTTTTTGGGACGAGGTTTTGCAAACGACACTCGACTTGTGCAGTTTTTGGTTTATCAGACAAACTTTTTTTGGTTCATTATTCTTTTTTTCGTTCGAAGCGGTTCAAAACTAAATGGCTTTAGTGTACACANCTCTCAATACGGACGCACTCAATACGGAGTCCGTATTACGGACCACTGCTACCAATACGGACGCTTTTTGTGAACAAATGTCCCTAGAAAAGCCGAAAATGGACACTTTTTGACAATTGATCCCAATACGGACGCTATTTTCGACAATCAAAAATTTTGATTCAAAATCGTCCGTATTGGAAGTAAGGACTGTAATCGGTTAACGTTTTTGTAAACAGTGCCCGTGTTTTCACCCACGCACTACCTGCTTAAAGAGCCCATTTACTTAAAATTAAAAAAAATTGTCATGTCACTTTAACCTTCAAACCATATGGCGGAAAATTGTCTGTATGGGCATATAAAAAGCGTTTTTTTTTGTGTTTTTGTTTTTAATTTATAAAATTTAACGGCATGCCGCGGCAGTGAAAATCAACATAGAGTAATTAGACTGATAATCGAGTTTTCTTTTTGTTAATATTTTTTTGTTTAAGTAAAATTAGTTTAACTTAATAAGTACCAGTGGCGATTCAAATTTACCGGTAATTATTAATTCCCCGAATGGTTGCTATCCAAGGTAAGGCTACCGGGAAAGCGCCTATAACACCAGCAACAATACACCTTTCGAAGCCTATACAGAAGAACTCCGGTTACTTGAGGACAAAGGCGAACTTTCGAATAAGATTGCGAGGGCGTTATCGTTGCGGGATGCGTTTGAAACGTCTTCGATTCCGTCGGACTCGTTCAGGTCCCGCACTCAACGCAATACCCGCTCGGCCTCCACAACCGACTACTCAACAATCAAGGAATACGATTCAGCAAATTGTGATGGAATGAGCGATGAGTCAGCCGAGGAGGAAGATAAGTCTTCCATGGCTTCAGTTAGGGTGTCTAAGAGAATACCCTAGATATGAAATTCCGACAGGGGTCTCTTAACAGTTTTACTCAGTTAATTGCATAAATTTCTGCCGTGTCGTTTCAAGATGATTCGACTGCTTTGATTTGCAAATGGCGGTATCCCGACTTTCTCCCAGTTTTCTCTATACGCCAGTAGTGCCAAGTTGGCGCCTCTTATTTTTTCCCTAAGGCTCAATTTTAGACACCTTAGGTCCAGTATCCATAATTGCATCCACAAAAGGCATCACCAGTGGGGCCGAGAGTCGGCAATCGACGTTAGCCCATAATATGCTTACCCCGTTCACCACCGATATTCAGGAATATGAAAGGCGATTGTCCAACCAACAGGGTTTTACCGCGGATGTCTGTCAAATGATAACCGGACATAACAGACAAACCGCGTCAATTGGTATGTTCCCTTTAAGGACGGTACAAATTTACCTGTTTCACATTTGGTTTTAATATGTTTTAGTTTTCCAGCGTGAAATGAAATAAAATTTAATTTTTGATGTTTTAATTGTTGAAATTGTAGCCGTTTTTCGGTTTAAAAGCGCTCCTCATAGGGTTAATTTGAGAAAAATTCGAATTAAAATGGTTTATTACTTATAAAAAAAAATCCACGGTCGATAATTGATCCCCAAGTAAAGTAATGAAAAGCTCTTATTGGATAATTACTTTTTTGACCAAAAACCGACCGTTACTGGATAAACGGTGGTTATGAGAATGCCTCTTTTTGGAGTAAGGACTGTAGAACAAACTTGTACCAAAAATAAGCTCTCACGAAGACACGGACTATGAGATCGACCGAGGCACCTCTGTTTAACATTTTAAATCTTCATAAAAAATGCATCGATAATCCTGACGAGGCGCTTGGTAAACTACATACTTTAAACTAATTTCCACTGTCTGTCTTTATTCACACGGAAACTGTTAACTCCTGCGTACCTAATAAACTTTACTACCGTACTATTTCAAACACATGGAAATAATAGGACTACATACCGAGTATTGCCATCCAGATTCACGCAACGATGTCAAGAAGCGTTAAAAAATTATACGAACCCTCGTGGGGGGTCCTGGGGAACAAGTTATGGTCCCCAAAAAATCACATAAAACATCTCGAAGAGTGTTTTTATAAACAGCGCTATTGACCCGTCCTTAACTCTCAAGGGAAGGAGTTTTTGGGAACCCATAGGGGGAAATGTAAGTTTTTCGAAAAGTTGAGGGGGGTCAGCAATACTCGTTTTGACCTACGGGGGCTCCATATGCCTTTAAATCGACGAAAAACAAGTCGTATATATACTCAGACTTCCCTGGGAGTTAAATGCGAAAATTTTGATATAGGAGTTACAGGAGTTAATTGGAATGGGGTATATACTATTTTAGGGTTGTTTGGTGACCATAAAATCTGTTGTCAGTGTTTTTGGTGACCAATTTTGTGATCGCCAAAATCACTCAAAATCCAACCGGGTATGGTCGCCAAAAACCCTCACAAGTTAATTGGTCGACGAATGGATCTAGGATGCATTATACTTTATAGTTGTAACTTTATAGTGTAAGTTTATACCATTTCAATCGGTACTCTGTCGATGTCTTTATAATAGATTGTCCCAGTTCCGCTTGGATTTTTCCGTTTATTTTTAAGACTGCTACTGTACTTATGTTATCAAATCGCTGACGGCCCCAAGAGAGAATGGCTTAAATAAATAATAGCCCAAATGAGTGAATAAATTATTGTTTCAGTTTTTGCAGACGGTTACGTAACGTTCTAAATTGCGACCGAACTGACACTTACCCTTTTATATCTGGACGGCGTAGTCATGTTAACAAAAAAAGAGAATATAGTTAATATTTTAAGATCACTAGAAAAAAGATGTTAACGTATGCTCTCCAATAAGCACCTGAATTATATAACTTAACTCTCTAAGTGAAGTGTTTTCAAGATTCTTTGGTTTATAGAAATAAGAAAGCGGTAAAGCGTGAAAAGGATCTATTGCTAGAAGTTGCTCGTTATTGACCGGCTGCTCGCAATACACCGGCTGCGCCGTTATTTTTCACTTTTTTTGGCGTTTTTTCAGTCAATCCACCTACGCTCTGCGCCGTTATATATAAATAACTTGTATTTTTACATTTAAAACCTTTTTCGTCCACCAATCACTACTCATCGTATCACATCAATATTCGGCGCGAAACGCATTTTATTAAATTCATTTCTAATATACAGTTGGTGTGGTAACGAGTTGACACGTCACAAGTTGACAGCTTAAACGAGGTGACACTTTTTGGGAGTTTTTTGGCCAAAAATGGGCAAATGTGACGGAACGAAGTGACAGTTTGGAACGAGTTGACAGTTTTTGAAAAAAAATCGGAAACGAATGTGTCAACTAGTTACCACACCAACTGTATAGATCAATTTTATCAAAATAGAAATCTATTTTTTAAACTAATAATTAACTTGGACTTCAATAAGACTTTTTTATAAGATTCGTCAAATTTGAATTCAAACAGCATTTTTAACTCCCAGGGGGAAGTCCGCGTATATAGACACACAACTTGTTTTTTCGTCGATTTAAGGCATATGGAGGCCCTGTAGGGCATAACGGGTATTGCTGAGTCCCCCACCTCAACTTTTCGAAAAAATATTTTTTGCGTAGGTTGGAGATTTCAAACAGCTCTCTAGGGGCCCTGGTGGCCCAAATCAATTTCTAAATAGTCAGATCGACGTAGTATGACGAGCTCTAAAACCAGTTTTTTTTTAACTATTGCGAATTACTGTGATTTTTTTAAGTGTGTATACACAGGGTGCGCAGTTNATAAACCGGTTAAACGAAAAAATGTAAATAAAATTTAGTTATTATGTGTACCATCTTGTCCGACTGCCCAGTTGTGCACGACTGCCTAGTTGTGCACGACTGCCCAGTTGTGCACGTTTTTCGGAAACGCAAATTGCACAACTGGAAGGTCGGGACTGTAGTTCCAGTCCTTGATTCCATAACGGCCGTTTTCGGTTTTCGAAAAAACGGCTGTTATGGAATTAGGCCCCTTATAGTGTTAATTTGGGAAAAAATTGAAATAAAATAGCTTATTTGATTTTAAAATGTAGCCAGTCGTGTATTATAATTTCTGACACTTGCATTGAAATGCCTTTTTTTCAATAGGTTAATAAAAAACGGCCGTTATCGGATAATCACTTTTTTAAGGAAAAAGCGGCCTTTATGGAATAAACGGCCTCCTATGGAATGAACGACTGTACATAAATTTCGGCCGCGTCGTTTCAGGACGATTCGATTGTTTTTATTTTCCCCGACTTTCTCGCAGTTTTCTCAGTGGTAGATACGCCAGTGGTGCCAAGTTGGCACCTTTTATTTATTTTTTTCTTCCATAACGGCCTTTTTTCTTCCCTAAGGGGAAAGAGCCTTAGGCTAAGGCTCAATTTTAGACACCTTAGATCTAGTATCCATAATTGCATCCACAAAAGGCATCACCAGTGGGGCCGAGAGTCGGCAATCGACCTTGGCCCATAATATGCTTACCCCGTTCACGACCGATATTCAAGAATATGAAAGGCGATTGTCCAATCAACAGGGCTTTACCGCCGACGTCTGTCAAATGATAACCGGCCATAACCGACAAACCGCATCAATTGGTATGTTCCCTTTAAGGACGGTACAAATTTTCTTGTATCACATTTGGTTTTTAAATGTTAATTTTAGTTTTGCAGCGTATTTTTCCAGCCTTTAGTGAAATGAAATTTAATTTTTGATGTTTTAATTGTTAAAATTGTTGAAATTGTAGCTGTTTTTCGGTTTAAAAACGCCCCTCATTATGAGGGCCTCATAGGGTTAATTTGAGAGAAATTCGAATTGAAATGGTTTATTACTTATAAAAAAATCGACGGTCGATAATTGATCCCCAAGTAAAGTAATGAAAAGCTCTTATTACTTGTTTGACCAAAAACCGACCGTTAATAACGGGTCCATAATGGGATAAGCGGCGGTTATGAGAACGCCTCGTTTTGGAGTAAGGACTGTAGAACAAACTTGTACCAAACAAAAGCTCTCACGAAGACACGGACTATGAGATCGACCGAGGCACCTCTGTTTAACATTTTAAATCTTCATAAAAAAATGCATCGATAATCCTGACGAGGCGCTTGGTAAACTACATACTTTAAACTAATTTCCACTGTCTGTCTTTATTCACACGGAAACTGTTAACTACTGCGTACCTAATAAACTTTACTACCGTACTATTTCAAATACATGGAAATAATAGGATTACATACCGAGTATTGCCATCCAGACTCACGCAATGATGTCAAAAAAGTGTAAATTATACGAACCCCATCGTGGTTGTCCTGGGGAATGAGTTATGGCCCATAACTTATGGGCCCCAAAAATCACAGCTCGAAAAGTGGATGTTGTGAACAACGCTATTGACCCGTCTTTAAAGGCGAAAATTTTGATATAGAAGTTACAGGAGTTAATTGAAGTGGGGTAGATAATATTTTAGGGTTGTTTAGCGACCATAAAATTTGTTGTCGGTGTTTTTGGCAGGAAATGGTGACCATTTTTTTGATCGCCAAAACCACTCAAAATCTTAGTTTTTTGGCGACCGAAAAATTAACCCCTCACCAGTTAATTGGTCGACGAATAGTATAAATTGTATACCATTTCTATCGGTACTCTGTCGATGTCTTTATAATGGATTGTCCCGTTTGCGTTTGGATTTTTCCGTCCATTTTGAAGACTACTACTGTACTTGTGTTATCAAATCGCTGACGGCCCCAAGAGAGAATGGCTTAAATAAATAATAGCCCAAATGAGTGAATAAATTATTGTTTCAGTTTTTGCAGACGGTTACGTAACGTTCTAAATTGCGACCGAACTGACACTTACCCTTTTATATCTGGACGGCGTAGTCATGTTAACAAAAAAAGAGAATATAGTTAATATTTTAAGATCACTAGAAAAAAGATGTTAACGTATGCTCTCCAATAAGCACCTGAATTATATAACTTAACTCTCTAAGTGAAGTGTTTTCAAGATTCTTTGGTTTATAGAAATAAGAAAGCGGTAAATCTGAAATGGATCTATTGCTAGAAGTTGCTCGTTATTGACCGGCTGCTCGTAATATACCGACTGCGCCATTATTATTCACTTTTTTTTGGAGTTTTTTCAGCCAATCCACCTACGCTCGACTACTCGTCGTATCGCATCCATATTCAGCGCCAAACGCATTTTATTAAAATAATTTCTACTATGTAGATCAATTTTATCATAATCTCATATCAGTTTTAACTCTCAGGGGAAGGAGTTTTTGGGAACCCGTAGGGGGAAAATGCGTGTAAATAAACACGCACTTAAAAAATTCACACTAATTCGCAATAATTCAAAAAAAAACTGGTAGAGCCAAGTTGTAGAGCTCGTCAAACTACGTCGATTTGACTATTCAGAAATTGATTTGGGCCACCAGGGCCCGCTAGAGAGCTGTTTAAACTATTTAACCTTCGCAAAAAATAACACCGTCAATCGAATGTTCTCGAAAAGTTGAGGGGGTCACCAATACCCGTTTTGCCCTACGGGGCCTCCATAATAGTCCATATGCCTTAAATCGACAAAAAAACAAGTTGCGTGTCTATTTACACACACTTCCCCCTGGGAGTTAAGAAGGGGACATAGCGTTGTATACAAGCAGAAACGGAAAATTGAAATAGAAACTTTAAACCAAGGCGCTCAAAAGCATAGTTTCGGGTTTTTGAATTTCGATTTTAAAAGTTCAAAATAAAGTTCATGATACTCGAGTGGTCACCTCATTTCATTGTTTTTTTTTGCCGATATTTTTTTACCTCGACTCAAATTAAAAAAATCGGAAACTATACGTTTGAGCGCTTTATTAATACGCTTCGTTTACAACAAAAACGAATCCGATATCTTAAAAACTGTAATACTAGTAGCGTTTATAAATTTCCGTTTTTGCTAAGTTCAACGCCCTGTGGGAGGTCTATGAGAACGGTTATCGGTAAACAAATAAAATCCAGGTATTAACTTGATCTTTATCTCCAACTTTCACAAAAGTCGATAGAAATTCGTCGAAAATTAGAGCCGCTAGAGCACATTTTCTGACGAGACAAGTTTATAAAAAACGCCTATGTACCCTCCTTAATTAATAAACTAACTAATAATTAACTTAGACTTCAATAAGAGTTCTTATAAGATTGGTCAAAGTTGAATTCACACACCAATTTTAAATGAAATGAAAAAAAAAACAAATTCACAAACATATTACAGTTCATTATTAGTGGGATTTTCATGCTTCTTCTATTGACGTTTAACCATATGTCGGATCAAGTTAATAAGTAAATTGTATTTCCCGAGTGTAAAGAAAACAATCGATGTGACGCTCTTTTAATAACTATTCTAATATAGTTTACAACCTCACATGATGTTCACATTATGACAAAGTTCAAAGTTAGATTAGTTGGTCAACATGACCTAGAAAATCGATAAGTCGTTTTTCATGCTGCGACACGGTAATTTTAGCTGGTTAATAGTTATATTTCGTCTAAATAATATAATATGTAACACAGTCACGATGCTCTGATATGGCACAAATATATTGCGCGTTAACGATGAAATTGAACAAGTTAAAGCTAATAAAAAAACACTTTTCTAAATTGAATAATTGAATTTTTTTAAGATAAGTGGGTAAGGCGTTTGGTTAGGTAATTGAAAATCGCAATGAGTTTTGGTCCAAAAAGTGTTAAGATAACCCAATTTTATTTACGATTACTGGTGTTGACATAACTGGTTAGGGGGTATATGTATATACATCGGGTGAGCAGTTTTCGGACGGGTTTCGCGACAAAAAACCTTAATCGGGGGCCCGATAACTGCTCAGGGCGGAAGCGGAATAAGGTAAAAATATGCAAAAAAAAACCGCCCGGTAACAGCACGAGCGTGAAATTTGGTCATATATATCCAAAAATATTGAAAAAAATTGCCCGATAACAGCAAAGGGTGCCCGATAACAGCACAAACCCGCCCGATAACTGGACGCCCGATAACTGCGCTCCCGGTGTATATATTATTTGAAAACATCTGCCTAAGCATGTCAATAATTATAACCATTTCATACAATCTGTGCAATTTCATCGTTTACGCACAACATGTTTCAAAATAAAGCATTTTTGAAAATAATATCAGTTGTTTTTATTACGTATTTTTTGTAGTACAGTCTTCATAATGTAGCAGGATTTTTAAATAAGATCGGTGAAACTGAATAACATAGATAGCAAGTTTTTGAGAAAAATGAAATAACTTAAAATGCAAAAATAAAAACGATGAAGGGAGAAAAGATTTGGCTAAAAATCGCTACACGATGTAGTCAGTAAAAAAATGATGGTTAAACCCACACAGACCTGAAATCAACCGACACGGCCGGTGTTATTTATTTCGAAAATTTTTTGCATGGAGCATAATAGTCTCAACGCGTTGCAACGATACAATTTTTCCCTGTGGGTTAATAATCCTCCAGATAAAAATACCAATTGTAC
>SCLG01000079.1:263030-278244 GCA_004367875.1 Oikopleura albicans | reverse complement strand
TTTTTTGATTATTATTTTATTTTGAAGCCCTGTTCTTCTTCTCTTACTGGGGGTAATTTTCAACCTTAACCCTCGTCCTCCACGGATATTTTTTTATTTAGAAATAAACTGAAAATGGGTAGCTAGCTACCCAATATGCGCATGACTGTTAACTTAAGTTATCCGAGTTTTCAACCGTGGGTACGGACTCGGGTATGGCATTTCTACGATATCTACAGTTTTGTCCCCAGTTAATATCACCATTGTTGCATTTACTTAATTTCACACAGTGTCGCTATTTGTTTTCCACAACAAAATTTTCTCAAGCTGAATAATAAAAATATTCTTTTTAGAAAAAAATATGTGTGCCAATTACTGGTAAGACACCGAGTTTTGTACACGGAAAATTTTTTTACTAGATTTTAATTGGCTTTTTTGTCCGAGAAAGACCAGGCTTATTTTCAGTAGTGATGGAAGGGTCGAATTACATTTTAGCATCAAAAAATAAAATCTTTAGTCCCTATTAGGGACTCCTTAATAATTTTTTTTTATTCAATTTTTGTTATATTTGGAATAAGTGCGCGTAATGCTTTCGTTTGATGGGTAAAACATTCACACATGACAACTTTGTAATTTGACTCTTTTTGGAGTCATATTATATGAATAAAACTAAAATACAGGGGTCACTAAATACGGGGAAAAGAGCACATGTTTAATTATATGGACTCACAGAGAACTATAATCTCCACTGAAATTGTTCAGAGTAACAACTGAACCATTGGCTGCTATTGAGGCTGTCATCGACGACTCCGCTGATGATGGTCGTTTGAGGGTTGATCTGAATATAAAGATTCTAGAACCCATAAATTTTAATTTATTTTCACGAAAAATACTAATTTGTTGAGATAAATTTGATCTTTTTGACCTTTTCGAGTTCACAAAAAAAATTTGAAAAAATATTTTATAGTTTTACAGCATAAATTTTGTGCCACAAAACATAATTTTATCGACCATCGTGATTTTTTTTTTCGAAGAAACAACCGGAGTTTCAATCGATAAACCTAGATATGTTCGCCAAGTCAGAGTCGGTTTTTCAAACAGTAAACCGGTCCTTACTTGGCGACCCCATCAAGCTAAACATATATAGAAATAAGACATACACTTTATCGGTCTTTCGTTTAGATTTCGTAGGGTCTGAAAAGGGTTTCGTAAATGCGGTAGGGTGTCCAACCAGCTGGCGGACAGCAATAGTTGACTTTAGAAGCGTTTTGTCATTTTTTATTTTTTCTTCGATCACCTTCATCCATCTCATAGGGCTCACTGCACCGTCTATACTGTTTTCTTCGTTCTGTTAATTATAAAATTTGAAATTTTATTCTATTTTTTCAAATGAGTCATACCAGTATTTTGGAGAATTCGTACGACGAAAATGTATAGTCTGCAATTTCTCGCTCATTCGACGCTTGATATACCTTAATAGGAATTTCTAGTTGAAATTTAACCCTTGTGAGACTGAGGTATTAATCATCAAGTCAAAAATTAATGGAAAACGGTAAGAAATGCATCGAATGAAAGCTTTTTTTTACAAAAAAAACTTGAGTCCTTTTTTACATCACTCGAAATAAGTGGAAGACCTCATAAATGTGACGAGTTATTTTTATAGCGCATGTACCAACACCTTGTCGGATTTTGGAAATACAAACCAGATTTTACCGGTCATACAAGCCGGTACGTCAAAATTGAATTCATGTCATGTTTTAACTCTTCTTAAGAAACTCTTTAAGAAATTTTTAAGAAGAGTTAAAAACATGATAGGAATTCAATTTTGACGTACCGGCTTGTATGACCGGTCAAAATCTGGTTTGTATTTCGAAAATCCGAGAATTTTCGACTTTGACAGGCTACAAAAACTGGTAGGCGATCGAAGCGGAACTCGTGTATTGCAGTAGTCCAATATTTGGGTACTCTGCAAGTGAAATCTAGATGTAACTTTTATCTGGTTAAAAAAGTATTGGTGGCAGCCGCTAAAAAACGCGCCTATAATGGTTAACACAGGAGTTAAATTGATTTTGATATTTTTCAGTAATACATTGATTTCATATTAACTTTCTGATTTTTCGGCTTTTCAATATTTAACAAAAAAACTTTATCGGATACTGATTACATATAAGCAGCCAAAGCGATTAAAAATAAAATCTAAATTTGCACAGCGGTGTTTTACCCTGGGCTTAACCCTTGTTGGTATCCGGGTGAACTTCGACGACACTGTCGATTTTGAAAAAATCTTAAAATAATACGTAAAGACCTGTTTGCATCCGAAAAAGACCTTTGTGGATGAAAAGTGTCCCAAAATTGGACTACCCCTGGACTCACGAAAGTTTGATACTCATACAGTGTATTACATAAGATATAGAAAAAGATGTGTTTATTCATATTATGGCACCGAAAAATCCTTTCACACGATTTTCGAGCATACTGTCAAAAGGAAAANACCGGTCATACAAGCCGGTACGTCAAAATTGAATTCATGTCATGTTTTAACTCTTCTTAAGAAACTCTTTAAGAAATTTTTAAGAAGAGTTAAAAACATGATAGGAATTCAATTTTGACGTACCGGCTTGTATGACCGGTCAAAATCTGGTTTGTATTTCGAAAATCCGAGAATTTTCGACTTTGACAGGCTACAAAAACTGGTAGGCGATCGAAGCGGAACTCGTGTATTAAAAAAGTATTGGTGGCAGCCGCTAAAAAACGCGCCTATAAAGGTTAACACAGGAGTTAAATTGATTATGATATTTTTCAGTAATACATTGATTTCATATTAACTTTCTGATTTTTCGGCTTTTCAATATTTAACAAAAAAAACTTTATCGGATACTGATTACATATAAGCAGCCAAAGCGATTAAAAATAAAATCTAAATTTGCACAGCGGTGTTTTACCCTGGGCTTAACCCTTGTTGGTACCCGGGTGAACTTCGACGACACTGTCGATTTTGAAAAAATCTTAAAATAATACGTAAAGACATGTTTGCATCCGAAAAGGTCCTTTATGGACGAAAAGCGTCCCGAAATTGGACTACCCCTATACTCACGAAAGTTTGATATTCATACAGTGTATTACATAATGTATAGAAAAAGATGTGTTTATTCATATTATGGCACCGAAAAATCCTTTCACACGATTTTCGAGCATACTATCAAAAGGAAAACTTAACTCACGCACGAATCGTGCACGAACTGCGCTAACTTCGAAGTTACCAGCAAAACCTACATGTTGTAATGTTAAGTTTTCTAGGCAAATGTTATGTGAATAATTTTTAACGCATTTTTTTAAGAATTTTGTGTTAAAAAATTACGCGTTAAAAATGTGGGTTAACCCTATAGTGCACTCACATTGTAGTTGAGATAGCTTTGTTTCAAATTCGGTGTGAAAAACCATTTTGTTTCGGCCAATGAACAATCGGGAGCAAGCGAAGGATGACTAAAAAAAATTTACAGTTTAGAAAAACAAAAAAGCTAAAAAAACAAATAAATATGAACAAATTATATTGTTTTCAATTAAAAATGGCTGTTGAAAGCAAACAATCCCTTAAGTGCCGTATTTTTGCGGCTCGAATGCGGCACTTAAGGGAGGGAGGACAGTATATACATTTATCTTGACTAATTTATAAATTTATTTTGATTTTATATCTTGTTAAAAAAAGTGATAAATACCTAATGTATAATCCTACATTGACCAAAATATCAGAGCCTATGCAAGGGTCCAAATATTGCTCCAAAGAAGGGTCCAAATATTGCTGCAAATAAGGGTCGCTGATATGTTCATTATTTTCCATGATATAACTGATTCAAATTTTATACAACTCAAATGTTATATTAAAACTGTTAAAATCTAATGCACCTCTAACCAGTTATCTTAACAAAGTTGGGTAATCTTAACATTTTTGAGTAAAACAGTTGTTAACCTAACTGGTTAGGTTGTGTATATAACGCAAAACTATAAAATCTCTCTGAATAAGAACCGGCTCGACAAATAAGGGCCTAGTCCCCAAATAAGAGCCGGGTGGCCAAATAAAGACCGATTCACCAAATAAGGGNTTGCTCAGATCCGTGGAGGTTTTCGTCAGTTATTTAGGAGTCATGTAGACACATTTTCATAATTTAAGTAACAGCATAAAACGCATCAAATTGTTCGAATTATTTTTAACATCGCAAATATATTCTCAGCTTTGCCATGCAGTCAATATTCGATAAAACATAAGCTCTAGTCTTTCACATTTTATTATCTGCTGCCTTTGGGCCTTTTTTATTCACGATTTTCTCGAAAAGAGAACAGAATAAAAAAGGCTAGCCTAATGACCCCCATCTGACCTTTTACTATTTAATCATTGCAAAACAAAACAACTGTATTCTACAAAAATGGTACAGTATGGCTCATACTGTATGGCGTAAAATAACGTAAATTATGGCTGATACTGTATGGGGTAAAATAACGTGCTTCTCGCTTTCTTAATTTTTTTATTCTAATGGGGTTGAAAACTAGAAAAGCGCGAAGTTGTATACCGTATACAACTTAGCGCTTTTCTAGTTTTCAACCCTATTAGAATACAAAATTTGAGAAAGCGAGAAGCACGTTATTTTACCCCATACAGTATCAGCCATAATTTACGTCATTTTCTCTGGAATCATTTTAGGAATTATCATCTTCTTTTAGAAAGATTTTATATAGCAAAACTTTATAAAAAATAATTTCTACAGGCATACCATGGTTTTAAAGAATTTTAATACCTTGTGAACATGAGTGCAATTTGGAAATCGGCATTTAAAACCGCATTTCAAAATATAGGAGCATTAGTTGTACCGGATTTTAGGTCGGCAGAGTATAAGTTATTTTGGCGCGTTATCCAAATTTATCCATTTATGCTAAATTCGGGCCAATTCTGGCAGGACAGGGTTAAAATTTTGCGGACCTTTGATTACCCCAAACTTTTTTTAACATATTTTGTCAAATATTGTCTATACCTTTGCTGTTTTTGTGAATTATCCTTGTCATCTTTCCGCGCCAGTTCCAGCTCTACATAGATTTGCCGCCCACGCAAATTATTTGGCAAGTGGGTGACGGAATTCAAAAATACACCCACAAAATATTTATTCAATTGTGATGGTTTTTCGACATCGGCGGCGTTTTTCTCGGTCGAAAAAACGAGCCAGTTGATGCGAAGTTTCACTTTTCCATGTTTTATGTTTTTACCGCTCAAGTCAAACCACTTCTCAATGTACCCAAATGTCTTTGGTGGTTACTTTTACACCATTAAATTATTATGCATTTGCACAGTTTGGTACCCAACGACGGTTTACCAGAAGTAAGTGGTGGTTAACGACGACCGGTTATAATTTTGGTCAAAATTTTCAAAAGACGGGGTGTAATAATCTAAAGACCCAAGTGTCAACGGACTTGACCTTATAACGGCACAAATGGCTGACCTTATAACCAACCCCCTGTCGACACAACCATATGTAGGATTACGGGGAAATTTTCCAAAAATTTAACCAGTCGATTTGAAAAAGTAAAGGACCTATGTATATGTGATCAAAAACCTCAGATCCGATGGTCTGGTTGAACAATTAAAGTTTTGTCAAATAAACCGACAAAACGGCCCAAAATACCGGTTTTTCGGTCAGTGCATATCCTAAATCATGTCTTGCATTGTCGCAGAGTAGGCCGCGCCCCTGAGGTGTAAATCCGGGCGCGCAGCTGCTAATGATAAAAAATAACCACCTTTGTATCTTCATCGTCCTCATCTATAATATCTAGGCCGTGTCCGATATCTGCATTTGCCTCACGGTACCGCTGGTACTTATCTACCACTTCGGCAATTTCAATTTTGCACGATCCGAGAAAGTCGTCGGCATCATTATCCTCGTCCCAAAGTTCGATTGTGATTTCTTGACTTACATCATGTACCGGAAAGTCAAACGTATGATCCGACTGAGACCGGCAGTTTGAGCACCAATCAGGGTTCAAATCAGAATCAATCACCGGCGTTTTATATTCGTCAGATCCAACTTTTACCAAAGCATACGGGTCCGATTTTCCTTTCAAAGGGTCCCAATTTTAGCCTGATGTACAATAAAATGAAGATATTTTTTATTTTACGGAGGGTTTAATACAGGCCTTACTCCTTTTTCGGACGTTTTTGATTCTCGAAAATAGCGTCCCAAAAAGGAGCATCGTCCCAAAAAGGATCATATTTCTATTAGAATGGCCCCATTTTGGCCGAAAAAGCGTCCGGATTAAGGACTGTATAATCATATCTTACAACCTAAGACATTATAATTAACCCCCACGGAGCTATTTTTGGTATTTTGTTGAGAACCCCTAGCCTTGAAGCAAAAATCCGGAATCCATGTTATGAAGGTCACGTGCCTGAATAACACAAACTCGCACGACCCCCTCTGGTAGTCGAAAGTGAAGGGCATTTGTTTCGAGGGTCGCGATTGGAACGTCAATTCGATTTGGAATCACTTAAGGGCGATTTCAAATAAGGCCCCCAGCTCACGTTCTTTTAGGTATGGAACTTTTGTTTTCCAAATGGTGAAGAAATATTTGTTGCTGTGTTTGACGAGGCGGATTTTCGAGAAACAAGGGGAGCGCCCAGTAAAGGTATGCTTCATTTTGTAAACGTACGTGCTGAAAGGATACGCCAAGTCAAATTATGTAAGGGTATCCAAATCGAAATTATTTTTGTATTTTATAATTATTTTCGGAATTTAAATATTTTAATAAAAATAATGAAATTGACATGTCAGCCTAACCTCCAAGGAAGGTTTTCGAAAAACACGAAACCAACCCTTACTTGGCACTACCCCTGTTGTTCTTTTTCGGCCGGAAATCCGATTTGCCAAACTACAGCATAAATGTTGCTCTTTATAGAAATCTCCCTAAAGTTCTGACAGCAATAAACCANCGTATGAACCCGAACTTTTGTTTTGCAAATGGTAAAGAAATATTTGTTGGTGTGTTTGACGAGCCAGATTTTCGAGAAACAAGGGGAGCGCCAAGTAAGGGTCTGTGTCATTTTGTAAACGTACGTGCTGAAAGGGTACGCCAAGTCAAATTATGTAAGGGTATCCAAATCGAAATTATTTTTTTGTATTTTATAATTATTTTCGGAATTTAAATATTTTAATAAAAATAATGAAATTGACATGTCAGCCTAGCCTCCAAGGAAGGTAATAGTGTCAGAAATTACATCGCCCAAAACGGCAGCGGCACCAAGTAAGGATAGGTTTCGAAAAACACGAAACCAACCCTTAATTGGTGCTCCCCCTGTTGTTCTTTTTCGGCCGGAAATCCGATTTGCCAAACTACAGCATAAATGTTGCTCTTTATAGAAATCTCCCTAAAGTTCTGACAGCAATAAACCAGATACAAGTAATAAAGGTACCGGAAAAGTACAGGCCATTACCGTATTACATTTGAATTATAGGTGTATGGTCTGGCCTTATTTGAAAGCGACCTAAATACGTTGCAATGGCATCATTAACGGCTCGTTGAACCGCCGTCTTAACCCCTGGGGCATTACCAACGGCAGCTAGCCCGTTCAATTGATACTCAACATCCGGATGGGTTAAAAACGTAAAAGACATTGCTCCGATTAATGGCGGTTCGGACAAAAGCGGCTCAAGAGTTATGCGCATTTTGCCAAAAAATTGAAGCTTTTCAATTTCCGCAGTCGAAGCCATGACTTTCAATTTGAAACATGCATTTGACACCCACGCTAAGGTCGGTTTTAAATTTGCACAAACCAAATTCAAGAATTAGATCACATAGTTGTACAACTAGACCGGTATGTAACCACCTTTTAACATACGCAATTTTTAACCCGGTATTTTTCAAATATTTTTAACACAAATAATTTTATGAGGTCCCACTACATTGTTACTTTAATATTTTTGTAATAACATCCACGCGGTGTCCCAATATATTAGCAAGATCTAATAACTAATTTACAGTCATCTCAATTTGTTTAGTGCATGGGGACACCAAGTGGATTTCGCTACAAAAAACACTATTTAGTAACACATGCATGATTTTATGGGCTTCAAAAATTTAACATCATTTTATAACAGCAAAATTTTCAATGTTAAATTTTCAGGTATGAATTTTTAACTCCCAGGGGGAAGTGCGTGTATATAGACACGCAACTTGTTTTTTTTCGTCGATTTAAGGCATATGGAGGCCCCGTAGGGCAAAACGGGTATGGCTGACCCCCCTCAACTTTTCGAGAAAATTCGATTGACGGTGTTTTTTGCATAGGTTGGAGATTTCAAACAGCTCTCTGGGGGGGCCCTTGTGGCCCAAATCAACTTCTGAATAATCAGATCGACGTAGTTTGACGAGCTCTACAACTCTTTACCAGTTTTTTGAATTATTGCGAATTATTCTCAATTTTTAAAGTGCGTGTTTATATACACGTATTTTCCACCTACGGGTTCCCAAAAACGCCTTCCCTTGAGAGTTAACCAATACTTTTTAACAGGGATTTATAACATCAGCGAGTTAAATTTTTAAATGTGTTAAAAGAGATTCTCCCAATACTGTGAATGTTAAAACCTTGCTAGTTGACAGTCGAGTTCAATTCTGTCCCGTGCATCCCCATCCTTTCTTTCGTAGACTTTAATGGCGACTATTCGGGGGGATTTATCACCCAAGCTCAACTCTGTAAACTGAATTTTCATCTGCGGTAGGATGGCTTTAATGCAAGGCTCCACAGTCTAATAAGAATACGATGAAAATTGCAACAAATTGTATTTGCAATTGTATTTATACAATTGTATATTTGTTATATTACCATTTTGTTATTGGCTAATGTTGAAAAAAAAACCAATTTTTTTTCCATAATCTTACCCTTCAAAAAGGTTTCCCACTTTTATTTTTGCTATCTTCCATTATTTTTAATTCGCGCAAAACAGATTGTACCTAGATGAAAGTCCCTTTGATGAATTACGGGGGTGGTTAAAAAGTCACGTCAAAAACTGGCTTTAAACCTTAATTTTGAGGTATTTCAAACTAATTTGGGCGTTTTAAAGTTTGAAACCCAATTTCTAAAAAAATATGAAGACTTCTTTGAAAGTCAAAATATAACCCAATAGGGTCATCGCATTCTATGTAGCCCCGCTTCGCGGGCCCATTTGGTGAGCCAATAGGGTCATCTCATTCTATGTAGCCCCGCTTCGCGGGGCCCGGTGGAATATTCAGAAATGCCTTCCAGTTTTCAAAAGGGTTAAAATCAATAAAATTGATAGTAAAACATACCTCGCGAAGGATGCGTTTGATGAAATCGGATATAAAGGGCCACATTTGTGAAATAATAACATTTAACCACTCGGCGCGTTGTTGATCATTATCAACCAAATAACCGGGGAAGTGCTTGATTGGAATGCTGGCGAGTTTGCATTGTCGGTAGAGTCTCAACTTTTCCTCGTCGGCGGCATTTTCACCGGTTATACAAGTGCCAATCAGCTCCGAAAGCCATGTGTGTTTTCGAATAAACTGATTTTTCGTGAAAATGCCCCAATAGACTGACAGTGCGACCAAAAAGGCAAAAAATGACGAAAAACCCAAGTACCCAATCGTCCATGCCATAATAAACGGTACGAGGAGAAGCATAAAAGCTGTCACATCATCGGAACGAACCCCAAACACACTTTAGACAAATTTTACAAAAAAAATTTTGTTAGGGTTGCACCCATTAACTCTTCGCGCCTTATGAATTAAAAAATGACCAAGTGGTCTCAAAGGAGAATTTTGGCCAAGTTTCATCGAAGAATTTTTTCTATAAGTAGGGAAACAAGCAATTTTCAACTATAAGCGGTAAACTTTGTACCATGAGTTTGAAACTTTTTATTATAATACAGTCCTTACTCATTTATCGCAAGCTTTTTCGGCCAAAATGGGGCCATTCTAAAATGGCCTTTTTTGTGACGATGCTCCTTTTTCGGACGCTATTTTCGAGAACCGAAAACGTCCGATAAACTAGTAAGGAAGTCCTACAGTTGTACTTCATCAATTTGCCGGTTTTTGCAAAAAATAATCATGTTTATAGCACGTTCTTATTCAAGAGGAGTTAGAAAAAGTTATGGGGAGCAATAGCAAAAAACGCGACTTTAATTTACCCCCTTATCGGGCAGTATTCAAAAGACCACATTTTTGGAATGGGAGGGAAGGAAATTCGTAATGGAATCAGGACAAGTTAGGTACCGTTCTTTAAGTTTTGACATATTTTAGCCCGATGAGTCATGATACCATTGGCCAATTTTTGCCCTTAGACGAAAAAAGTTCGTCTTATCTTGACCGATTTTAGACATAGTTATATACCTGATGTCCGAGGCCTTGGGCGCGATTTCCTCAATTGAATCGGCATTTTTGGGCACGGTGGCATCGCTGGGCGTTGAGGTGTTCCTGCGCCTAACCGACATTATCCCAGCTTACCACCTTACTGCATAGCGTTCTCCTAACATCTAAATTTCAGCAAATGGTTAAACACCTTGTCATTGGTCAAGTTACTACTGTAGGAATTTTCCGTTTAATTGTTTTGACGCACTACATATGTAGTAATTACTATAGTAATTAAAACCAGCTATAATTTTTAGCAGAAATCAGAAATGGAATAGTCTAAGTTTATAACAATATAAAAAATCACAAAAGCACGTTTTTCAACAAAAAATAAAAAGGGCAGATAATTTCAGTTTTAATTACAGTCCTTGATTCCATAAGGGGCGCTTCCATAACGGCCGCTTTTTTCCTCCAAAANACTCATCGGCGATGAGTCATGATACTATTGGCCAATTTTTGCCCTTAGACGAAAAAAGTTCGTATTATCTTGACCGATTTTAGACATAGTTACATACCTGATGTCCGAGGCCTTGGGCGCGATTTCCTCAATTGAATCGGCATTTTTGGGCACGGTGGCATCGCTGGGCGTTGAGGTGTTCCTGCGCCTAACCGACATTATCCCAGCTTACCACCTTACTGCATAGCGTTCTCCTAACATCTAAATTTCAGTAAATGGTTAACACCTTGTCATTGGTCAAGTTACTACTGTAGGAATTTTCCGTTTAATTGTTTTGACGCACTACATAGTAATTAAAACCAGCTATAATTTTTAGCAGAAATCAGAAATGGAATAGTCTAAGTTTATAACAATATAAAAAATCACAAAAGCACGTTTTTCAACAAAAAAATAAAAAAGGCAGAGAATTTCAGTTTTAATTGCAGTCCTTGATTCCATAAGGGGCGCTTCTATAACGGCCGCTTTTTTCCTCCAAAAACGGCCGTTTATCCCATAACGGCCACTTTTTTTCCTCAAAAAACGGCCGTTTACCCCATAACGGCCACTTTTTTCGAGAACCGAAAACGGCCGTTATGGAATTAAGGACTGTATAGCCAATTTGGCAACGCTTTTGTGTTCCTTAGATGGCGCTTAGGGGACAAGGACTGTAGTTTTAAGTGAAGATCGACAAATTTTATTTGGGCCCAAGTTTATGCCAAAATTTGTACCCGGATCGGGAACACTTTTAACGAAAATAGCGTAGCTAATCGCGCCATTGACTTACACTAACAAATTTGGAAAACATTTGCGAAATGTGGCCCTAATGGGTTGAATGAGTAAATTACCGCAAAGTTGATTTTTAAGAACGTTTTATACGTGTATGTACGAAAATGTCGGAAATTTAACACTGGGGTAACAAACAAAACAGTAAACGTATAAGCTAGTAACAAATGTGAGTAAGGACTGTCAGAACCACGCGTGAATACTGAAAAACTTGTAGAGCTTTAGGATTACAAGCCCCTTCTCACTTGGTGGCCGCTAATTGACGGTCTCGCGTTATATTTTGACCTGAAAACTGGTGCTAGGAAGACTGTACAGTCCCTACTTCCAATACGGATGATTTTGATTCTCGAAAATAGCGTCCGTATTGGGGTGAATTGTCATAAAGTACCCATTTTTGACTGCTTTGGGGACATTTTTACACAAAAAGCGTCCGTATTGAGAGTAAGGACTGTACCACGTCTCAAAACCTGTCTCCTGACCTAGTGGTATTTCCAGGGAAAAGCGTATTATTTTCATTAAGGGAACTTTACTACTCAAATTTTCCAAGCAGGGCATACATACAACAGTCCTTACTCCTTTTTGGGACGTTTTCGAAAATAGCGGGTCGGAGTAGTCACGATATTATCTATAACTACCGACCCGACCACATACCCCTTGGAAATTTTCAGTAGCAAAGTTCCCTCAGTGTCAGTACGAGTGATTTCAAAAATATAGTCAAAAAGTACAGCGTCTGATGGACATTTGAAACCAGCAGATTGACTTGCGTTTTCTATCAACGGCAAGTTTATCACCGTTAGAACTCAACTGATTAAGGCGTTTTTACGGGGTAGCCAAATGGTCTGCCTACTTTATAGCATGAGTCATATGATATGACCCGTAAAGTACGCAACCCATTTACATACCGTAAAAAGCTTATGAGTTTAGTACGAACGATCAAAAACTTTTCATTCGTAGATAACACATGTCGAAAACAATAGGAATAGTTACAAAGAATAGTTATAAAGGAATATAAATATAAAGGAATAAATATAAATGAATACTAGATATAAATATACGTTAACTCCACAACTGCGCTTTTGTTCCTTTCTGCTGGTTGGGACACCATTATTTGGAGACGCGATTTTTTTTTACTTAGATATGCAGGTTTCTATAACAATTGTTGATGGTTGTCTTCATTTTGAACGCCGACACGTGTTAAGTTTATGGCGCAGTTGACAATTCATATCATGAAACCTACTCACCCAGGTTTAACAAATCACTTTTTCTCAACATAAATAGAAAATCAGCGCTAATTTTGGCTAAGGGAAAGCCAGGGGGTTAGTTATAAGGTCTTAAAAATACCATAAGACGTTAAATGCATTTTCAAAAGACTTTAACACCTGTGTTATAAGGTCTTATAGTCTTTTGAAAATGCATTTAAGGTCTTATGGTATTTTTTTTTCTTAAGACCTTATAACCAACCCGCAAATTTACAATCAAAAATAAAAGTACACCTGGGCTCATTTGCGCTGGTTTTTGACTTATGTTGAGATGAGCTAAAAAGTTCACAGACGGTATCAACTAGTAGTTTTTTTGTTTGTTTGTTTTGTTTATTATCCGACCAATGTACATTTATAAAATAATAGAAGCGATCAATTTATACAACACGGAAAGATGAAAATGATATTATATGAGATTCAGATTTTTGTTTTGTTGGTTGATAGATTATACAGTTAGACTGATAATAATAGGTCAATAATTCGGTTTACTTAAATTTATATTTCGTACAACACATTGTCTATCTGTTGTGATAATAAACTACTGTATCTTTAATGGCGTAACGGATAGTCCAGATAGGGGACAAAACCCGATAATTATAAAAAAAAATATCCTTCATTTTAAATGTCTTTCAAAATTTATCAAAAAAAAATAGCGATATATTAGACGGGAGGTATAATGAACTTTAAAGTTTTTGAATTTTGGGTTTAGAATCTTGGATTTTCTTGAACATTTACGCATCTTGTCAATAGACGATATAGATTTTTCGTTTAATGTTTTGGGTAATTTGGAATATGCGGCATATTCGAAAGCATCCACAAAAATATAACCATAGTAATGTGTGTATAAGATGAAATCGACCCGGTCATATTAACTCCCACGTAATGAGTAATAGTATTACTATAATATAATACTCGTGGAAGGTAATATGACTGTGTCGCTTTCAGCTTATACACACATTACTATGGTTATATTTTTGGGGATGCTTTCGAATATGCCGCATATTCCAAATTACCCAAAACATTTAACAAAAAATCTATTTCGGCTATTGACCACTATAGTATGTATCGTCTAAACCATGAATTATATTTTGATAAAATCCTTAAAAACACACCCCCCGCTAATCATTGTGTCAAAGTTTAATGTCCGGATTTGTCTATTAGATTGATTTTAGTTGCATTATAATTACGCCCAGACAAACGCATTCGAGTCAAAGGGTTATTAGAAAACCTCCTACAAATAGGATCGCATGTGCTTGAAGAAAATCAAAAAAAAAATTGTAAAATAACCCTGAGTTTCCTTTTAATATGTATGTTTTCACTTCGAGCACTAACACCTTTGCCGGATGGATTAGAGAAAAAAAAATAGTAAAATAATAAGAATAATAAAGAGACGATTGCAAAAATATGAACTAGCACACGATAGAATTGCGAATAGCGTGACACGCTATAGGCGAACCAACATGATTTACAGTGATGTGTTAACTTAACTATAAACGGTTAACTTGACAACCAAAGGGGAAAAACAAGTGGCCAAAATTGTAGAGAAAAGGGCTTCGCATAGTTTTTGATTTTCAAAAGTGTACGAATAAAGAACATCTATGAACTTATCAATTACATATTGGGAGAAAATAAATTGCGGAAAATCGGACATCAAACTGGCTCGTAATATGGCTCAAATTATTTTCCATTTGTAATGTTTAGACATAAGTAAATAAGTACACGATGATGCTTAAAAATTACGATAACTTATTTTTACAAAATAAATCATGATCAACAAGCATGAGTTACCGAAATTTTTAGACACAAGTGTGTAATGGTACTTATGTCTAAACATTACAAATGGAAATTAACTGCAAAAAAGATAAGCCAGTTTAATAATCGATGTCTACACAATAGATATAAACATGTACGGTATATGTTTAGGTATTCATTACAGAATTTTTCCCGAGAAAGTACACCGTTTAAAATATGCGACCTTGAAAACATAATAAATTTTTATATAATAAATATTAGGTTTGTCTTTTTTTAAATAAACATTTAGAGGTACTAAATTTGGTAAAATACTGTAATAATAAAAGATACAGAGTTCTATTTTTCGAGAACTTGGGCGCTAAAAGCCCAGTTTCAAAAGGCATAACTTGTGGAAACTTTAAAGAAAGTATATATACTATAATAACATCAATATTATAAAATAACAACTAAGTAATTTATGCTAGATTTTTATATACTTCCCTATTTTTTAACTAAAAGAGCCATTTAGCACAGCTTCCAAATTTAACAGGGATTACCTAAATAAGCGAATAAAACGGTATCCGGTAGGAACGTATTTTAAAATAAGTTCCTACCGGATACCGTT
>SCLG01000079.1:181907-212684 GCA_004367875.1 Oikopleura albicans | reverse complement strand
TTAAGGATGGCCATGACCCAAAATAGCAATAACTGTAAATACAATTTTTATGGCCATGGAAGTGAACTTGGATATCCACTCGCACTATAAGTAACACAAATAAGTCCGTATGTGTCCAAAATAACGGAAAAATCTAGAAATTATGTGCCGTTTACTTACTAGAAAAATAGCCATATTTTCAATGTATTTTAGATTATTTCTCTCTGTACTTTTTTGTTGCAAAATAGTTTGTGGTTTAATTCATTGTTAATATAATCTTCAGTGCGCTAAAACACTACACAAAAAGTTTCACATTGAAACAATCACAATTTATAACTTTAAAATGGTACAAATGCCCAAATTTTAGCAAAAATCACGGATGTCACGTCACGCCAAAGTGTCCTGGGGAGCGCCCGATAAAAAAATGTATTATTTTTTTGCTCTCATTGGTACAACAGCATCATGGAGCAACACGAGTCCTATACTAGAATTTTCATATCGTTGACTTTGATGCCCTAATTGTCATCGTAAAGTAAAAAAGAGTGAAAAAAGAGAGAAAAAATCGGCCAAAATAGACAAAAATCGACTTTTTTTAAATAAATTTTTAGTTTTTAAATTTCTCGTATAGGACTTCCTATGGAGTCGACTGTGCGCTTTACGGTGATGTAGATTAAAAATCGATAACTTAAAGCTACGCTCCCTAGGAGCTCGGCGGAAATCAGCAGAATGGTCTATTTTGACACGCCGTGGGGGGTCCATAGGTTGATGAATGTTTTTAATTTGTGTTTTTTATGGTTTGTCTAAAGTGTCTTAATGAACTTGCCGAGTTTCAAATTAATTGGTCGCATATTCAAAGAGACAATGACATAATCGCAATGTCTTAATTCTTCACCAAATAGGGTCATGCCTATCCTTAAGGCGGAAAGAAATGTATTTTCAAATAAGCATTAATTTGCAACTGAACTTGAAAAGTACAGTCTTGAGCCCCTTAAGCGCAAACAAAAAATCATGAACACTGTACAATTTAGTCTTAAAAACATAGTTTGTAAATTACAAATATTATATTCTTAACTCCGTGGGGGTATAAAGTACAGCTATTGCCTATGGTACGTTAATAAAATTTATACCAATTCATATTTGTTTTCCAAAAAATCTACCAAACCAAAAATAACGACAAGACAAATAGTACTAATGGTAAGAATTTTTTTAACCAACGTGGAACGGTCACTCTATAATATAATGTGGTTGGTTTTTGGCCTGAGTAAATTCAAATTTCACGGTGACTAAAAAGTGTACGCCAAAAGTGAAAACGAAACAATCTAAAATAAATATTTTTTGAACGAACACCTGAACGACGATAATCTATCGTGCTCCTATCAACCGCCAAAAGTACTACTTTTTCAAATTTCACGTTTTCATTCCCCATTGTCTTCACCAAAATTGATTAGTAATTTTAACCCGAAGCCCTACTATCTGTACAGTTTAACACACAGGGTTTTTCAATCCATATTCTTATTTAAACAGGGAATTTTGGATGTCATACGACTCTTGAATTTTGAATGTTCGTTAATTGTGATTATTGTACGGCCAAGGGTTAACACGCACTCTGATTTGAATTGTGTGACATTTACTGGCTTTGCAAGGATGTTGTCAAACTGACTTCTAAGACCTGACATTAAACTTGAAACTTAAAGTTATACTTAAAGGTATAAGGTCTGAGATTTTTTTAAGATTATGTTTGACCAGTTTTTTGTAATAAATAGAGGACTCGTTTAACTAAGAGAACAAAAAATAAGCCATGACCATCAAATTTTTTCGAAAAAATTTGATGGTTATGGCTTATTTTTTG
Organism: Oikopleura albicans; assembly: GCA_004367875.1. Lineage (NCBI taxonomy): Eukaryota > Metazoa > Chordata > Appendicularia > Copelata > Oikopleuridae > Oikopleura > Oikopleura albicans. The sequence goes on along the minus strand of SCLG01000079.1, from coordinate 210,856 downwards.
TTCTCTAATGTATAATATACAGTCCTTACTTCCAAAACGGACGTTTTTTATTCTCGAAAAAAGCGTCCGTATAACACAATTTGCGGTGAATACAATTTTTGCGGTATAATACAATTTGTGGTGAATTGCCATAAAGTTTCCATTTTTCACCGTTTTGAGGACATTTTTGGCAAAAAGCGTCCGTATTGAGAGTAAGTACTGTAATAGATATGTATAACACACAGTAATGAGATAATTCAAACTGTGATTGAGATGATTATGCTATATAGACTATAATATAGTTATGCAGTTTTTGCAAGTTTACATCAGCATAAATTATCTCAACTTTGTTTTTTTTATAAGTTTCACAAATTTATCACTTTACAAGAAATTGCTGAAAGAGAATATTTTAAATGGTAACGAGTTCGCCGGGTAGGCATATGATAAAAGGCAATTACATCTAAAATTTCAAGTGAGTTTCCGCTAGTTGTAACACCACAAATGAAACCACATTTTCGGGAACAAAAATGTAAAATACCGATTATTTGTGTTTAATTTTGAACTTTTCATACACGTATAAATTGCTAAAAAAATGAAAAAAAGTGAAAGATAACGGCACACAGGATAATGGCACGGTGACACAGCGTAAAGGTTTTGAATGATAACCAAATCTTTAGAAAATATAGAAATTGATTACAGTCCTTAACCATTTATCGCGCGTTTTTGGTTCTCGAAAATAGCGTCCGATAAATGAGCTGTGACGATGGAGGTCATTTTTTTCTTAGAATGACCCTATTTTGGCCAAAAAAGCGTCCAATAAATGAGTAAGCGTCCGATAAATGAACGTCCGATAAATGAGGGTCCGATAAATGGTTAAGGACTGTAATTTGATTAAATTGATTAATTTGGGGTAATTTTTTATTTATTGTAACAATTTCGACAAAATTTCTCGTGTAAATTTTATAAAATGTGCTGACACGGTATACTAGAAACGGTCGGCCGATTTTAATGAAACTCAGCCGGTATTATGGAGCAGACCTTCCAAAAATTGGTAATTTCACTAAGAGGAAAACCAATTATACGCACTGAATACCACCTACGTCTGAAACAGTCCAATCAAATCAAAAGGCATTTTGACAAACTTTCCAAAAATTTAATTTCGGGACGCTTTTTATTCCAAAAAGGTTTTAGTTCAATTCCGGGACACAGGGTTTATTTCCGAGGCGTTTCTAGTGATAAAATGAGTCGAAAGTCCAATTCCAGGTCAAAAAAGGAATTGGACTTTTACTCAAAATCTCAAAGCGGCCTGGAATTAGGTTACTCACTGTACGTATATGATATTACAGCGCCCTGCAGCCTGCAGGGTAGTCCATTGGCTAACAAGAACTGCTTACATGATGGGCCGGATTACAAATCGCTAAAACGGATTTTTCATATTTTGTGAAACGGATCTTTCGTAAACTTTAAATCGATGAATGAGTTGAAGTATTTTTAAACTAAAATTTTGTTGTTTATATTTGAACTAGGGCAGGTTGGTCGCCCTTTCTGGTTAACCATGATAAAAATTTTATACACAACCGCTTAATTACTCGATAACGAAGGAATTTTGTCGTAATTCATCGAAAGGTGCCTCAAATCAACCAAAAACATGTGCTACCTTGCTTCCCCCTTTTTCCACTATCAAACTTTTGTCAAATGAAAACTTTTGCGAGATAATGAAAATTATAAATGAACATTTTGCTCAATTTTTTTTCTGTCGGAGTTGACATCTTATCAAACGTGATTAATGATTTTTTTTCTGTACGATGTCTTTTGAGAATGTTTCGATTCCAATCGGCAATTTTTTTGTCTTTTTTGATTAAAATCAGATTTATCGTAATTATTTTTATCTTATTGATTTTGACTCAAAAATGATTTTGTGAATAAAATGTTAGACAAAATTCATTTGACTTGTGTACACCGCCTACACAATTTAGTTACCACCAAATTTTCCGCCTACGCCCTGTACAAGTTAGTAGCCCATTTTAGGTATACTAGAAGCCGCCAAGTACATTGGTTACGTGCGCACAAAATGAGGCAATCAGCTCATGTACAGTCCTTACTCCTTTTGGGACGCCTTTTCAGCCAAAAATGGGCCCATTCTAATAGAAAAATGATCCCTTTTGCGACGATGCTCCTTTTTCGGACGCTATTTTCGCACGTGAACTAATTTACTTGGCGGCCTCTAGCGTTCCGAATCGCGTTACATTTTAGCTGATTCTAATTTCTTACTTCCGCTCAAATATACTAGTAGTCCTTACTCATTTATCGACGATTGCTCCTTTTTCGGACGCTTTTCGGTCAAAATGGGGTCATTCTGAATTGAAAAATGGAGTTTTTTGTGGCGATGCTACGTTTCCGGACGCTATTTTCGAGAGCGAAAAACGTCCGATAAATGAGTAAGGACTGTACTATAGTATAACGCTTTCCATAATTTATAAATTGTAATTCATAATAAGGCGCATCCGATTTCCGTTTTTGAATGGCCATTTTAGAGAAACACGGTGAACTGGTGCGCTTGGAGAAAAAATAGTGAATATTTTTCCACCCAGTTTTCATCTTCTTCCGACTTATCATTTATACAAGTAATATCTGACTGTAACGAAATACTTTACAAAACTGCTCAAGCTGCAAAATGCAAATTTATACAAGAATGAAACCGCGTAACCGTTTTTATTATCAGGAAAAGTGTTTTTTGTTCACAAAAATATAAATAAAACAATTGTACTCAATTTGGCACATTTTTCTTTGTTTCTTTTTTGGAAAACTCGAAGATTTTTTTTTCTTTAGCAGCGACGACGATCGATTTTTACGAATTTTGAAAAGCTGATCAGATATTTTTAAATTTTAATTTCGGCCATAAACGGCCCGCAAATATCCGAGAATAAAGTATTAGTTTTCAAGGCTAAACGTAACGAGCTCGTTTTCGGTTCAGATTAAGGCACATTTAGTTACTTTTTTTGTACCGATTTCGCAGTGACAGTTAAAATCAGGGTTAACCGTATACATAAGTGGTTACTATTGATATACAAATAATGTACAGTTCGAGTAGGAAGAATTCAATGATTCACGGTTTTCTTTTACCAGGTTATTAATTCATGCTAAAATCAAAAAATCAAAAATAAGTGAGCTTATTTTAGGAAAACGTGAAAATTTCGTGAAAGACTCGTCTCATAAGTCTTGTACAGTCCTTAGTAAGGACTCGTTACTTCCAATACGGATTTTGATTCGCGAAAATAGCGTCCGTTTTGGCGTGCAGTGTCATAAATTGTGCATTTTTCGACTGTTTTGGGGACATTTTTGCACAAAAAGTGTCCATATTGGGAAGAAATCGTCCGTATTAAGGACTGTAATAATTTTGTTTTTTTTTTACCAAAAAGTTCCCGAAATTCAATACATGATGGCAATGGTAAAATTCATGATCATATTATATTGATTCATTAAATAATTGTAATTTATTCTGCGTTCCACGTCAAGTTCGGTGACAAACTGAGTAATTTACTCAGTTTTGAAAAAAGACAACTGATTAAAAATAAATTTCAGGATAATTAATAACCTATTTCCTGAGGTTGAAGCTGGAAGTATAAATAATGAACGATTTAAATGAAGAATAATGGAATGAAACAAGGGACCCCCTGGGAGTTAAACTTCAACGACTCCTCCACTGCCGGGGTCCAAGTAGGTCATTTCGGATCCACAAGATGTCTCGCCGAGTGAATCTTGCCGGGATGAATATGTGCCAGATGGGGAGTCCTTCNAATAAATAATGTTACCACTTTTTGGTAACGTTGCTTGACAGCGCGTCTGAGGCCTATGTGGCCTGTCATTGGTCTTTTTTGAGCGCGCTCGGCCAATCACCGAAAGACAAATCACAGAAAGACAATTTCCTTCTTTCAACATATTTTCGTATTACAGTCCTCCCCCTCTTAAGTGCCGCACTTAAAGAAAAATATCCATTTACGCTAAATTTTTTTTTCGCGTTTTAAAATCAGGACGATACAGTCCTTACTTCCAGTACGGACGTTTTTGATTCGCGAAAATAGCGTCCGTATTGGGGGAATTGTCATAAAGTGTCCATTTTGTGAGTGTTTTGTGGACATTTTTCCCAAAAAAGTGTCCGTATTGGAATAAATCGTATTGAGTGCGTCCTTATTGAGATTAAGGACTGTAATATTTTTTTTGCCAAAAAGTTCGCGAAATTCAATAAATCATGGCAATGGTAAAATTCATGATCATATTATATTGATTAATTAAATAATTGTAATTTATTCTGCGATCCACGTCAAGTTCGGTGACAAACTGACGACCCACACCAGTAATTTACTCAGTTTTGAAAAAGACAACTGATTAAAAATAAATTTCAGGATAATTAATAACCTATTTCCTGAGGTTGAAGCTGGAAGTATAAATAATGAACGATTTAAATGAAGAATAATGGAATGAAACAAGGGACCCCCTGGGAGTTAAACTTCAACGACTCCTCCACTGCCGGGGTCCAAGTAGGTCATTTCGGATCCACAAGATGTCTCGCCGAGTGAATCTTGCCGGGATGAATATGTGCCAGATGGGGAGTCCTTCTTTTGCATGGGCGCCTGTTGCTGCTGCATATTATACACGGTCGGTGCCGACTGGGGGTTAAAAATGTTGCCCGTGGGCGCCGCCAGCATGCCGTTTTGGGCGAGGATGCCGCTCATTGGGCGCGTTTTTCGTGACTCGTACGGGTATGATGTGCCAGCTGGCACAAGGGTTAAATGAACTTGTGAGGAGGCGGGTCTAGGCCGCGGGATGTATAATGCTTTTCGTATATCTCCGCGGCGACTCTGCCAGCGATAACCGATTACACCACCAATGATCAGAATAAGCACCGTGAAAGCACCAATTACGATACCAATCGTAAACCCTAAATACATGTAAAATATATCGCCACATATGCGTTATTTTTTTTNAGAAGTAAGCGAAAACGGAGAAACTGGAAAACGGAGAAAATTTTATCCGTTTTCCAGTTTCTCCGTTTTCCAGTAGTGCCCTTTGGAGACATCTGGCTTACTTTTTTATTGGTCTAGTTAGATTCGGCATGTTTTAATACCCCATAAAACACTATTTGCGAAAAAATTTAACGGGCTTATGTGACGATCGTCACAATGTAACCTCTACGGGTTATGAGAACATCTGTGACCCTTAGAGTTAAGGGACGGTTTCTTAATGTCTCTTAATTTGGTGTCCCATAATAGGAGACTCCATGTAGTTCACTTAAGCCCTGGCGGTTTGAACTGTCCGCTTTTGGCTAATTTTATTTTATTCTGCAACTCCCCGCTTATTTGCCCCGCTGGAATACGGGTTTATGCATTGATATATCGCGTGTTGATGCCAAAAATGACGCGTTTTACGCAATCTTCAAATTTTAGCGCCATTCTTTATACTTTTTGAAGGAACGATAAAAAAGATAAAACAAAATGATAGCAAAAAACAGGATCCAAAAAATGGCAAAAATAATTCAGTCATTTGTAATTACGGACTTAAATTGCATATTTATTGAATTGTTGTAAATTCGTTCAATTGGCCGTTTGGACAAAAGTAAATGACTCGCTTTGTTGATTTTTGAAATTTAAACATAAAATTAGCCCTGTAAACTGAATCAGCGCTAAAATAAGTCAAATGGTATCAGCCAATCGGTTACGGCTACTGATTCCAATTTAAACATACTAAGTTTGAAATATCAATTCAGAACTAATTGACTTCAAGTTTGATATTTTGCGTTTTTTTTCTCAAATACCAGATATCCTAATTGACCGAAAAAAATGTACGAAATAAGCCAAAAAATGTTAGTTTGATTAAAATAATAAAAACAGTACATAATTTTAAAATCGTATCTAGAGGTGACGAGGTATCCTACACAGGGTGCGCAGTTTTCTGACGAACTTGCTACCCGAAAAATTGTAAGATAATCGCAATTTTCGCAAGATAACTGCGCACCCTGAATAATTAAAATGTACCCTCAATTTGAGGGCCTCAAATGTTTTTTTTGAATTACGAAAAGTTTACCGGAGGAGAAAAAAATTTCATAAACTATTAGAAACCATATAACCAGTTGCGCCGTTATGTTTCACCCCATTATCTTTCATTTTTTTGCAATTGGTTTTGAAAGATAACGGCGCACTTGGTGGAATTAATTTAACCAAAAATATCAAATTCATAGAATTATATTAGCCAGGCCGAACCTAACTGATAACTGACTTTTAATGCATTTAAAATTGTGTGTTTGCAGATTTGCATACACTAAAAGGTCTTAAACGAACGTTTGGCGGCAAATAAAAAGGTCTACAAAATGAAAATTAGCTGATTTTTTTAGTCAAAAATATAGGAAAAAACAAAAAAAAAAGATGCTTCAAATACCCTTTATGAGTTTGGTACAACCGTTTGGTAATCAGATTAATGCGCAAGTTGCATATCTTGTTTCCATCTAACGTCAAAAATACAACCTTTTAGCCTTGTATGAGCATCACCAAAAAGACTGAAAAAAAAAAATCCAATCATGATTCATAATCATGTCCTTCGCCGGAAAACACAAATCAATTTTGACGTTATCTCAATTTCTCGAAAAAGAAAATATAATTCGTGGCAAAGGTGACAGTACCTGATGATTGGGCCATATCGATTTCCAGTTCTTCAGATTCCTCAAATTCCTTCAGATCTTCTTCTAAAATAAAAATCATCCATCACAAAGTTTCGTGAAATCAGAATTTTTTTGTCTAGATTTTCCACCATTTATCCAATTTTAGTTTTTCGATTAAACGACCATTACATGACCTTATACAGGGGGGGTGGTTATAAGGTCAGTTTTTAGAATTTTTTTCCACAAGACCTTAGTGCTGGAAAAAAGGGGGTGGAGGTCTTCATCCAAAAAAAAAAACGTAAAAAGACATGATTTGAAAGATTTTTTCCCAAAAAGCATGCTACTCAAAATAACTGACTTGACCTTAGAGCCTGAAAAAACTGACTTGACCTTAGTGCAAAAAAACTGACTTGACCTTATAACGGCACAAATGGCTGACCTTATAACCAACCCCCCTGTAGTCCAAAAAGACCAGATGACGGTACCGACAAAATACCCTAAGACCAAAACGCAAACAAGACCCTATGTAGGTCCAACTGACAGACCTTATAACCAACCCCAGTATATTTTTTGCACCAAATATTCGTTGTCATTTTTAGATGTTTTGTAGTATTCGTAAAATGGGAGCTTGAATTAACTATAAAATGACATAAAATTTCCTCACACAAATATAGCTAAATATATTTATCCACGAAAAATGATATAAGGAGAAGGTAAAGTAGTGTTTAGTACATATGGATGATTAACCGCGGTTTTAACCGCCCTTGAACATCACGTTCCANTTTTATTTTAATCTCTTCGACATTATTATAAACATGGGCGGCCCGATTTACTCAAGAAACGTTTAAGTAACTTCACCCGAAAAAAAAATAATTTTTTCGTCTCCTACACCTAATTATCGATTTTTTCTCTTCAAAGAAAGTATTTTTTATAAATGCATTTTTTCGCCATAAAATACAAACGTTTGAGATATCTTTATTGTTATACGGTCTTTACTCTCAATAGAAAATGCTCTTAATAGGGACGCTTTTTGGCAAAAAATGTCCCAAATAGGCCGTTCTAAAAAAATTATCCCCTTAAGGGAAACATGCGCAATCGGGACGGTCCGGGAACGGTCAGAAAGAACCCTATTGGGAGTATTGACTGTACAGTGTACAGTGTACAGTGTACACAGTTTTTGCCCAAAACCTGTTTCATAAAAACCGATAATAATAAAAATACATTCTCAAATGCTAATCAATTAAAAAAGTCGGTAAAAGAGCACCGATTGAATTGGTAGAAATCACAATCTGTAAGTTGCGGACTTTTGCAAGTGAGAAATAATTCATTCACACTGTAGTTTTGGGTTTTAATTGCGTGCCCAAATAATACTTTGTGCTAATGTAATTTGTTCCTCATTATGGTAAATATATTACTAGGGGGAAAACGGTTGCAAAACAAAAAACGGGTTTCGTCACCGTTAATTTTCCGCGTTGTTTACCCCTTTACAAGAAACAGCCGAAATTCGGCGAAAGGGTTACTTACCAATTCTTTGCTCGGTTCGTCGATCCCACGGATTGAGCGGTCTAATTTGAATATCACTTCGAGGCTGAACTTCTCCACCAACACCAATTGGTTCCGAATCATCATCTGAACGGAAAAAAGTTAACAATTAGTGCGAAGAAAGGGAAAAAAAGGCAAACGGGCTAGTATAAGGCAAAAAAAACGGGCGGCAACGTGAATAATCCTATTCCGTCTTCCAAATGTCGATCGGAAACGCGGCACAGGGTTAAATAGTAATACACGTTGGAGGTTCACCGAAAATGCCACAACTCACAAAATTAAACTTGAAGCGATTTTTTTTTTTCGTTTCTGATTTTTTTTGTTGCTTTGTCTGGCCGGATTCAACCAAATAAGATTGTCCGCCACCGCGAAGAATAATCATTTCCCCCATTTATTTTTTTTTGACTTTCAAATTAATAAAAAAAAAGTGGGCCGAAAAAAAGACAGGGCCAAGTGGAATTGCTTGAAACCGCATCAAACATGTTTTTGATGCTCTGGTCTTTTTTGTATGAAAAAAATAAAATGTGCGATTGGACGAACAAGATGTTAATGATAACCAGACAGTAAGGAGACTCAAACGTTTCATTAATTTGGTTTTAGAAATTTAAAAAAGGGAAATTTTCGTCTTTTTCCCCCTTAGACGTTATGTTGTGGATAGTTAAACGTCATATTTGTTCTAGCCAATGAAAAATCTTCACGATAAGAGACGGGCCAATCAAATTTAAGTTATCATATCAAATGACCATTTTGGAGTTAAATTACGCGAAAATAAATTTTTTGACGAAAATGACATTTTTGCAGCCTTCTAAAATACCGGAAAATCAATAAAATCATTTTTTACGGATTTAGGAGATTTGAGTTCCAACAGAATATTTTAAATCTTGGGTCCAGAAAAAAAAATCCAAAAAATACGCTGATTGGTTTTAAACTGTTGACCAAATTAACGTCAATTTTTCATGAATATGAACAAATTTTATCTGCACATTATTCCGGTGAACAAAAAAAAAAGCATGCGTCTGTTTACACTTGGTCTACCAATTTTTTAGATAAGAACTACTTTTCCCGAAAATGAGCTGACTTTTTGAAAATGAAAAATACGTCGAAAATATTGATAGGTTTTTTTGCTTAGTAATTAGATTGAAACCAAAATGATGTTTACAACTGGGTTGAAAAAAATAAAATTAGCTAAAAACGGTCTGATATGGTCACCACTTAACCATACCGTAATCAATCCAAACCGTTGGGGAGCTTTATATATTTATACATAAATACATTATAGAATTCGTGAGAAAAAAAAATCGAGAAAAGTATAAACCAGATGTTAAAACTGTGTGGAGGATTGCAAAACTTAACTGCCGAGTTATCATGTGGTCCACATGGTACTTGAAAAAAAAACTAACCGCGTAAAATGCATGCGGTATGCATTTTATGCCAAATTATATTTTCTTCCAACAAAGTGTACACAGAAAAAAAAAATGTTAAATAAAATTTTCATGAATTTCACCACCTAACCAGTTATCTTAACAACTATTTTGCTTAAAAAGTGTTACGATAATTGAATTTTGATAAGATAACTAGGTAGGGCGGTTGGAAATTGCGATTCGTTTCGGTTCAGAAAATGTTAAGATAACCCAACTTTGTTAAGATAACGGGTGTTAAAATAACTGGTGTTAAGATAAGTGGTTAGGGGGCTAATTTATAACTCTGAAATTATCAATTCATGTAAACCAGTAGCCGAGTATCAAGTTCCGGTCAACTGGAAATTATATTTATCATTTCTAATTTAAAATAAAGAAATTTAAAGTTTAAACACACCACGTACGCCCTACCGATTTATGTTAAAACTCTTTCATTGTGTTAACGAAAATTGTAAACAGGCTACCCAGTTATGTTAACAAAATTTATAACTTACAATAATACATTGGGACGTTTCGGGTGGGACGTTTCGGGGACAAGGACTGTAATATTTTAAACGCACATTTTCAACAAAAAAATTAGATTTAATAGAAACGGTGTTGTATTGTTCAAATACGTGTCGATAAGATACCCTCTTTTTCTGAGTGCTTAAAACAAAAAATTATAAAATAAATTTATTACATAAAAATTAAGCGAAAATTAGGACATAGGAACAAAAACAATATTGATGTAATTTCCACGTGGGACTTTGGTACATTTTTGAACTAAATTTTTTATCATGAACGGCATAAAGAACATCTTCAATAATAATGTGATCCACCACACGTCATTTGTGAAAAAATTCCATTCTTTTTTCCGGTTTTTAATGCAACTCCAACGAAATTCCTGATTTTTTTTTTCAATATCCAAATGGTCATTTTACGTTTTTTTTACTGGGTGTGGAATGTTGCTATTAAGTTTTTTAGTAATTAAATGATGTATCCAACGAGACACGAAAGGAAAATTACTTTCCCATTAACCCGTCGACGTTTTTTTGATAAGAAATTTTCTAATTACCTTATGGTAATTACACATGACGATTTTTCTTTTTGGATCGTGAGAATAGCACTGAGATAAATTGAACGTGGACGACCGTTAGTTAATTTCGGCAAAAAATTGAACTGGCAATCTTTAACTCATTGGGGCCGAGTCTATAAATACGTATGGTTCTCATAGGACCAAAATCTGTCATTATCCAAGCTTAGACAAATGTGAAAGAAAAAAAAGTGTCGCGTTAAGGATAAGTTGTGCAATAGTAAGAGCTAACGGTTTTGGGCTACTCAGCGTTCGGTATGAATTTCCGACATTTTTTATTGCGTATTTTTTAGGTAAGTTTGCACATAAACATTAGAGTTAGATCAAAAATAAAAAAACAGCTACAGTGTGAGTTTCATGAAAATCGTCTCCGCGTTTCTAGAATAAACTAATTTTCTTTTCATTTCATAATGGCGTATTGAGAAAGTAAATGAAACGGAAAACTGCTCTATTCTAGAAAATCGCGGCCGATTTTCATGAAACTCACACGGTAGAAACAGGCGCCAAAGAGCATTTTCACCGTGAACGGCCTTTTAGAGTTAAAATGATATTCAGCGCCTAAATGTGTGTCGTCTTTCAAATTTTCAGTAAAAATTCGTGATCTACAGATCAAACTGCTAAAAAATTTATTTTTATGTTAGCATATGAAAAATACGTAAGAAACAAACGTCGGGAATTCATGTCAAACTCTGAGTAGTGTATTCACTATGATCAAAACATAACTACACACATATTCACAAATATTTACGTAGGCCATTTACATAAATGCCATTTCTATGAAACAAAAATGTCTCGAGAAATCGGCATGTTAAAAATAATTGCTGGGTCGAGTTGAGAGCTATTATTTCGGTAACCCAGATTTATTACATTAAAAACATTCGAAGGCAGCAATTTTCAGTGTCAAATTTTGACGGATAGGGAGTGCCAAAAACGCTCTTTTTTCTACTTTGTAGATCGGTATTTCGTCATGTTCAAATTTTCGTTAAATAAATTCCATAATGTTTTCTGGGTGCTTCAGAAAAAAAAACGCAGAAAACGTGGTTTACACCTGACTCGTGTGTTAAAAATCAGTTTTTATTTAACAACTTGAATAAACGCCACTTGTATTACCCTAAAGTTAATAGTTTTCCGAATAGATTAAAATCTCACACGCTGGAACTACTGTATAAATTGAATATTGAACACTTTCTAGAAATTTTGAATGTATCAAATATGAATAATAGGGTTCAAAACTAAAAATACGTTTTTTTTTCACAGTGAAAAAACGTATTTTTAGTTTTGAACCCTATTATTCATATTTGATACATTCAAAATAGCAGTCTGCTATATTATATGTCAAAGCTCAAAAGTTGTCAATTTTTAATCTAGAAAATTAATATCATAATTTCATTGTGTAGGCCCTTACCCGTGTAGGTTTTTGACCCGCTTTTAACTTATAAATCCGTTATAACAAGCTTTGATACTTTCAAATTTCTAGAAAGTGTTCATTATTAAATGTAGATGTACTGTATACCGTTCAAGGCTATAAATAAAATGCAAACTAAACTTTCTGGGGCATTTATCTTCTCAAATGTATGCCCTTTTGTGGTAGTACAGTTACGGAAGTATAATTACGATTATACGAATAAAGCAGAATTGGTCGACAAGATATATCAATTCACCTTTATTGTTGTACATCATTAACATTAGATGTTATCATAATTATACTTTCTACAATTTCTCCATTTTCGACTTTGTAGACACTTTGGCAAATTTTGTTAAATAAATTCTATTATATTTTTGAGTATTGTCGAAAAAGACAAACAAAAAAAAAAGGTGAAAGCATGTTTTTCGTCGTGTTTTTTTTTGTCGGAAATTTGTATCTTTTTACCTGTAAAATCAGAAACGCGAATCCTAATCTTCATGTTGTGCTTGTCACAAACTCCGCCAATGTTCGACCCCATTCCAGCAGGCGTGCCATCCGCGGTAGCTAAAAGTTAAAAATAATGAAAATAACAGATTGCGGTTAAACAACAAAACAAAACATTGCCAACAAAAAAAAAGAATGAAAATAGTTTTACCGAATAACTGCAAATTTTTAGGTCAAATTGTACCAGTAAAGTGAAAAAATAATACATTTTTCGGTAGGGTATGTTGAACATACTATGTTCGGTTAAATCTTTATTGGTTCATAAATTATGGACCATAATATAGATTACAAGCAACGCGGTGAGTCATTTGCGTGGCTAAAGGACGCTAGCCTATAGGAAGCGCCTATAAAAAATCATGAGCCAGTAGGCGTTGCTTGTAATTCAGTTACAGACCATGCTATTTGTGACGTTTCATGACTCATGATTGCCTGGGTAAAAGTAAAAATAGCCAATAGAGTTTGCGCATGGAATTGTCTTCCGAACCGGCATAAGTTACCCGATTATTTTAGAGGTTATATTAAACCTTATTCACATGTTTTGGAATTCCTATTAAAACCATATTTTTCGATTGTCTAAGATTACTAATATAAAGTTTAAAAATCAAAATAGTTATCAACGGCCGTAATGGGATTTACCCTAATAAGGTTAATTTGGGACAACTTTAAAAAAATGGCTTATTGTTCCAGGTCGTTAAAAATTGTGGCCCATAACGGTTACTTTATCAAATCGAAAAAATCGCCCATAAGGGACTGGGGACTGTACATAAAATAATAATAAGTTTAGCTTATTATTAAGGTTTATTCGTGTACTTTCAGCTATAGACTATAGTAGTCATATATATGAAAAATGACAATAAAGATAAAAAAAAATTGGATGTTTTTCAAATTCCATAATATCGCCAAAAAAGGTATAATGAAAATAGGAGATTGTGGCGTCAAAAAAAAAGAAAACAAAAACTCAGTGGAAAACAATGCAAGATAACAAATATATAAATATTTTTTCCGCATTATTATTATTTTTTTGGCCCCAGCGATAAAGGCTCACAACATCCCGCTTTCTTATTTTAACCCTCTTGTTGTTTTTCAGATATATTTTTGTCTTTATCATGCTTTACTTTGTTGACATAAATGGCTCCTTATCGCTATTTGGCTGTTTATTGTTTTGCCCTATTTATATATTTGTCATTTTTTATGTTAAAAACCGGTTATTTTTTTAATTGCACGCATCGGGTTCTCATGAGGGCTTAAAAATCTCGCACTTATATATCACACAGGGCCGCTGATGACATTTTCAAGGAGTTCGTTTGAAGATCGTGAACGATCATGATCGTTTATTTTTTTGCAAAAAAAAAAATGAACGTCGCATTTTATGGTAAAAATAATTTTGCAAAGAAGCATTATTATCACGGGTCAGTATCTTTATCAAACGACTCAAGTACCAGTATATATTTGCGGAAAGATCTCAAATCCAAAATGGGTGTTAATTTACGGAGCAGTCCACGTAAAAATAATGACCATTTTATATAGTCCTTCTAGGTGTATAGTTTTCGCCTTGAAATTCAAAGAATCAATCATGCCAATTATCAGGTATATATTGTAGGAGTTAACCTGTAAGGACCGATAATAGAAAAACTGACCAAAATTGGTCACTACGATCTCTCCCGGTTAAATGCAAAATGCCTTTTTAGGCATTTCAAGCAATTACATATTTAAATTGAAACATTCGCTAAATTGTATGTTAAATTATTAAATTATTAAAAAAAAATTTACTATACGCCACCTAACCCGTTATGTTAACAAAATTCCATTATGTTAACACATTTTGGGATTTAATTAACTTCGATTTACAATTATTGAACCAAACGCCCTAACCAATTATGTTAACAAAATTCCATTATGTGAACAATTTTTGAGGTTTGATGGTGTTAAGTTAACACTGTTAACACTGTTAACATAGCAGATTAGGTAGTGTAACTTGGAAACTGCTAAAACAAAATTTTTGTACTTTTTTTCTGTTTATGCACCGGGAAGTTAAGCCATTATTGAAATTTCTATTAGATATACGGGCGACCCCAACACTACCCATTATTTCAATTGTCAATTGTACTGTGTATTTCACTTTAAAAATTCACCATAAATATATATATATATATATCGGTACATTGGAATCGGAAGTTTCCACTTAAACATCTAAGAATAACAATTTTAGAACAAAAAACATCGAAAACCGGAAAAATACTTCCTTGTAAAGTAAGAGTCGGCTTGCACTAATCTTTCTCAAAATAGTTTCCTTCAAATTATGACACTTGAATTAAAATTAAATACTAAAAATTATCTTTCTAATAATTAAATGGTCGTCATATGCCAGGCTGTTGAATTTGAAAATGACAGAAAAACGCTATTTGTGATGTTTCGTGAAACATAATTATGAACAAATTGACAGAAATTTCAGCATTTCTTATCGATAAGAAAAAAAAACGAAACGTACAATATGACTAAAGTGGAATCAAGTATGCACACACTTCAAAAATTCCCAATAATTCGAAATAATTCAAAAAAAACTGGTAAAGCCAAGTTGTAGAGCTCGTCAAACAACGTCGATCTGACTATTCAGAAATTGATTTGGGCCACCAGGGCCCCCTAGAGAGCTGTTTGAAATCTCCAACCTACGCAAAAAAAACACCATCAATCGAATTTTCTCGAAAAGTTGAGGGGGGTCAGCAATACCCGTTTTGCCCTACGGGGCCTNCAAAAAAAATACCGTCAATCGAATTTTCTCGAAAAGTTGAGGGGGTCAGCAATACCCGTTTTGCCCTACGGGGCCTCCATATGCCTTAAATCGACAAAAAAACAAGTTGCGTGTCTATATACACGCACTTCCTCTGGGAGTTAAGCTCATAAAACATCACAAATGGCGTTTTCCGTCAATTGTACACTGTACCAATTCAATCGCTGCCATAAAATGAAATATTTATTGCGAACAATACATATTTTGGGTAATTTTTGACCCACCATATACACTACTCACTTTGTACTACTCGGCGTAATTGTGTTCAATTTGTTTCGTTCAAAGTTATGACACTTGAATTAAAATTAAATAGAAAACTGTTTTTCAAATAATAAAAGTCAAAAAACTAATAAAGAGAAACGAGATGAAAAGGCCGTTTTTGGTACGCCGACATTTCGTGAAAGCAAATTATGAAAAAAAGGGAAATAATCGAATTGCAAATCGAATTAGATAAGAAATAATGGGTCTATTAAAAGTGCGTCATTTCCTATACAGGGCCGGTTTTCGTAACCATAATCATAATTGCATCCAGACNTGGCCCAAACTGGACCAAGGGTCAAGACGTTCATTAATTATTCCCACATTGGTTAAATAAAAAGGCCTTTTCAATTTTAACAGAGGTGGGGGGGGGGGGTAAATTGCATTAAAATTTTACCGTTAAAAACATGACTTAACTCTTAGGGGGAAGGAGTTTTTGGGAACCAGTAGGGGGAAAGTGCGTGTTAATAAACACGCACTTAAAAAATTCTCAATAATTCGCAATAATTCAAAAAAAAAACTGGTAAAACCAATTTGTAGAGCTCGTCAAACTACGTCTATCTGATTATTGAGAAATTGATTTGGGCCACCAGGGCCCCTTGAGAGCTGTTTGAAATATTCAACCTACGCAAAAAACCGTCAATCGAATTTTCTCGAAAAGTTGAGGGGGGTCAGCAATACCCGTTTTTTTCTAGGGGGGTCTTAAATCTCTAGGGTCTTAAATCGACGAAAAAAACAAGTTGCGTGTCTATATACGCGCACTTCCCCCTGGGAGTTAAAACATGACCCCAAATACCGGTAATTGCGCAACTCACCCACGGTAAAAAGCTTAATTTCTTAACTTTAAGGGGGTTAAATTAATTAGGTACGTAAAGTTTATTATCAAGTATAATTCTGGTAACTAAAATCATAATTATATTGTGACCTGGCGTAACTTGGACTAAGGGTTAAGATGTTGATTGATTGTTCCAAGTAATCACATTCATTTTGGAAAAAAATGGAATTTTAATACGGCAACAAAGTTTCACACTTTGTCGAGAAACAAAAAAAACTTCGCCAAGTGAATATTAAACAAATAGAATTTACAACAAAAGAACTTTTTCAAACGAAAAAAAAAGTAATCAAAATGGCTGCAAATTTAACCTCCTACATTTACAGGGGATCTGGTTATAAGGTGACAAGGATTGACCGTTATAAGGTCAAGTCGGTTTTTTTTCACTATGGTCAAGTCAGTTTTTTCGAGCACTAGCGTCGAGTCAGCTTATTTGAGAAGCAAGTTTTGGGGAAAATTATTTAACATCATGTCTTTTTACGTTTTTTTTTTGGATAGAAACCTCATCCTGAATTTTTTTCAGTGGTTATAAAGTAAAGTCAGTTTTTTAAGTGCATTAAAGTCAAGTCAGTTTTTTTGGGCTGGACCTTATAACCAGACCCCCTGTAACATTTTTAACTGTTCTGAACTTTGTTCTGAATACAAATTTGCATTAAAAATAATTGCACAGGCTTGATTTTTTATGTGAACTTATGATAACTCTCAGGGGGAAGGACTTTTTGATAACCCGTAGGGGGAAATTGTGTGCACGTATGCACAGACTTAAAAATTCGCAATAATTCTGGTAAAACTGGTGAAACCAAGTTGTAGAGCTCGTCAAACTACGTCGATCTGACTATCAAGAAATTGGGCCACCAGGGCCCCTAGAGAGCTGTTTGAAATATCCAACATACACAAAAAAATACCGCAAATGGAATTTTCTCGAAAAGTTGAGGGGGGTCAGCAATACCAATTCTGCCCTACGGGGCCTCCTTATGCCTTAAATCGTCGAAAAGCAAGTCGTGTGCATATATGCATACACGTGCCCCTGCGAGTTAATATAAAATTAATTTTATTCATACGACTATGTTTAAAAATATTGCGAGAATTTTTTTTTTAGAAGTGACATTATTAACGAGGAGCTGGAAAATATGCTTTAATATACAAAGTGCATATAAAGAGAATTGAAAATATTTAAATATCATACAAATTTGGCAATACAAAGAACTTCTGATATCTACACAGTTTTGCACTCAATAAATTAAAATAAATGTAAGTTACAAAACACAACAAAAAAATGTTCATAAAAATGATGTTGAAAGCAAAAATATATTTTTTGGGGTTTTTACTAGATTGTTACTTTAGTCTTTTGTAGCAAAATCCACGCGGTGTCTCAGTCCATTAGCAACATATGAAAACCATTTCTTTAGTGTATTGGGACACCGCTTGGATTTCGCTACAAAAGGGACTTAACTCTAAGGGGAAAGGACTTTTTGATAACTGGTAGGGGGAAGTTGTGTGCACGTATGCACACACTTAAAAATTTACAATAATTCCCAATAATTCTGTTTAAACTGGTAAAGCCAATTCTTCGTCGATCTGACTATTAAGAAATTGATTTGGGCCACCAGGGCCCCCTAGAGAGCTGTTTTGAATATCCAACCTACGCAAAAATACCGCCAATGGAATTTTCTCGAAAAGTTGAGGGGGGTCAGCAATATCAATTCTGCCCTACGGGGCCTCCTTATGCCTTAAATCGACGAAAAACCAAGTCGTGTGCATATATGCATACACTTCCTCCTGCGAGTTAACTAACAATTTATTATTGTTTATTTTTTTTTCGAAAAAAAAAAATCTCACTTGACCTTATAACTCTTAAAATGAAGGTCCCTTGTACTAAAAAATAATTCATCTTTTGATTTTTGTATATTACATTAGTCATTTTGTAAATTATATATGACGCCGAAAAATATCGTTCGACAGAACAAAATTCTTGTCAAATTCCATAATATCATAAAAAAAAATGTTAGAGGCAAAAAAAGGGCTGTCAACGTTTGAAGTGTAAAATGCATGCTTAGCGGTAGTCCTTAAAAAAAGTGTCACTCAAACATCCGTTTTGCTGTTTTTGCCTGTTTTGGCTTTTTTGCTGTTTTTGCCCATGTTGAATCTCAAGTCGGCTCACTGAATTTGTTTGGCCAATTTTTTTTAGTAAAAGAAAAAGTTAGAAGTGAGAATTTGAAAAAAACAAGGTTTGATGTCACTTCATGTTCATCTTAATCGCGTTATGATTTACATCACATCAAATGAAGAACATACACACAGTAGCGCATGTACAGTGTGATTAAAAAATAATGCACTTTCATCTTAACATTACTAGTAGTTAGTAGTAATGAAGCGATTGCAAAGTTTTGATCATAATTTTACTTTTTAGCGTTTCTTCGCGAAATATAAAGTGTATGTTTCTAACGGAACATTCAATTTATATTCCACAAACAAACGCCAAAAAAAATTATGCTAAAATATACCATCATATATTCCGACGGAAATACCAATTTTTAATATTTCGCACGGAATATGACATTCAATTCTAATATTCCGTCAAAAATCTAATATCCGAATGTGAGATTCCGTCCCGGAATCTCACATTCGGATATGAAATTTTTTTCCGAATATTAGAATTGAATGTCATATTCCCCAGCGTAATATTAAAATTGGTATTTCCAGTCGGAATATAAGATGGCATATTTCCCTACANGGGTATTGGTGACCCCCTCAACTTTTCAAGAAAATTCGAATGACGGTGTTTTTTGCGTAGGTTGGAGATTTCAAACAGCTCTCTAGGGGGCTCTGGGGGCCTAAATCAATTTCTGAATAATCAAATCGACGTAGTTTGACGAGCTCTACAACTTGGCTTTACCAGTTTTTTTTGAATTATTGCGAATTATTGTGAATTTTTGAAGTGCGTGTTTATTTACACACATTTTCCCCCAACGGGTTCCCAAAAACTCCTTCCTCCTGAGAGTTAATTTGAAAATTATTCCAAATTAATTTCATAAAAAGTTGGGGTCATAATTATGACTCATTAACTCTTAAATCTAGTTGGTGTAAACAACAAGCTATCGAACGCAACAAAAACGTGTACGAGTTAAATATAAATGATTATCAATTAAAATTCTATTATGATTTTTAATAAAATTCTATTAAAAATGATGCAAATATCGTATTTTAATCTGAAATAGACTCGGCTACAAATGTTTTTAGTAAAATTATTTGAAAAAAGAAAGGTTGTATGTGATTTAGATGAAAACTTTGATCATACCGGAAATATAAATACGGCCCCGTTGCCCAAAGAGACTGGTCGAGCATTTGGGTTGTTTTCTCAAAATATATTTTACAAGACTGTTGTAGAAACTTACGTGGTAACCCGCCCTTTCTTACAAAACGTTATTTTTCGCATTTTTATACACAAAATATAAATATGAGATATTACTAATAAGTGAAATGAAATTGCTGAATGCATTTTCAGATAAAATAAATAACAAGCAGCGCGGTGAGTTATTTGCGTGGCTAAAGGACGCTAGCCAATAGGAGGCGCCTATAAAAAATCATGAGCCAATAGGCTTGCTTGTATTTCAGTTACAGACGCTCCGCGCCTAGGGCTAAAGGGGACGTTCCCAGAAAAATTACAGGGCCGATTTCAGAAAAAGGGCAAAACTGGAAAAGGGCGAAACCTGAAAAAGACGAAAACTGAAAAATGGGCCAAAAATAAATTTTGTTTACCGAAAAAGAAGCCCTTTTTATTTTTTTTTGGCCAGAAAAGATTATTTTTGTTTACTTTTTCGTACTATTTTTCGTTGCCGAAAAATGAAACTTATGAACCGTACAAATTGTAATTCAGCATTGCCATGTATTTACAAACATTTCTCCCTTTTTTTGAAATTTCAATAATCCAAGAATTCATGTTTTGATTTAATTTTTTCCTCAAATAAAAAAAAGTATCACGATGATTATGAACACAAAATCCTGTAAAATGACGAAATAAAAATAGTGTTCTAAAAAGTGTTCAATGAATAAGTGCGAATGTTGGCAAACGGCGTTAAGGATATGTTCTAATTTGAACAGACACCATATATGCCACGTCCCAATTTACCAAAAAACAAATGTTACAAAATCCGGCCAACAATTCAATTGTTAAAAAAATCTGGGCAAGCCATAATTTTGAATTAGTCCCGGATTTTGTACCTGGGCTGGAAAGGAATACCGGGTGAGAGCAAAATAAAAAAAGTGATCGTAAATTTTGTTACGAAATAAAATAATTTTTTGTTTTCCGAGCGGAAATCGCATCCAGTTTTGGATTTGGCCATTTTCAAATTACGACATTTTTCGGTACCTTTTGGGTAAAAAAAAATGATTTGTATTATGTTGCCACAATCCGGGTGTTATTCCAGCAATGCGGCACCCCGCAAAATAAAAACCTTTCAGCAAAAAGGGGGCTGCTCATCCCTTAAATCATATCTATTATTTTAACCGTTTTATAGAAATTAAGTTTCATTCTGACTCCGACGCAAGAAATCTTAACATGAAAAATTGTCAAAATACTCTAAAATTTTCTCCGATCTAATATTCAATTAATCAATTTTTGTATCATTTTCAGGGGGTTAGTTATAAGGTCAGACTTCAGAAAACTAACTTTTTCCTTCATGGACTATTAAAAATTGACTTGACTGTCTTAATTACAAATTCTGCTTAGAGTAACACTATTGTTCTTAACGTAACACTTCCGTTCATGTCAAATTCAAACTTTTTTTTTACTAAAAATTGTGTTATTTCAAATGCAAACTGTTAGTTCAACTGCAAATTGATATTTCAAATGGGTAATGCGTAGGTTAAAATACTGGATAATTTCTAAAACAGTGTAATTCGAACAAAATGATATTTCAAATGGGTAGGGCGTAGGTTAAAATACTGAAAAATTTCTAAAAAAGTGTTATTTTAACAAAAAAAAATGTTATTTCAAAGGGGTACTGCGTAGGCGTAAACGCTGGGAAAATTTTGGCTAAAAAAGTGTTATTTCAAAAGCAAATTGTTATTTCAAATGCAAACTGTCTCAAATGGTCAGCTGGTATAAGTTCAATTACAAGCCACGCGGCGAGTCATTTGTGTAGCCAAAGGACGTAGCCAAAGGACGTAGTCAAAGGACGCTAGCCAATAGGAGACGACTATAAAAAATCATGAGCCAATAGGCGTTGCTTGTAATTCAGTTAGAGACCCTCCGCGGCTACGGCGCTGGGGTCTGTAACTGCTTATTTTCTACAGGGTGTTTTTGGTCACTATACGGTATAATCTATACCGTATCAGAAATGCCTAGTGACCAAAAACACACTATAGAAAATTGTACCCATGTCGTGGAATGTACCCAAATCCCTCGACGGTTAAGGAATTTAGACCATCGGTCGGCATTATGACTGGCTAAACATTCGTATTGATGTGTTCGACCGAGCGGATATACATTATTAAACATTTAGAGTTAGAAATATTCCAAAAGTACCCCGTAAAAGGTTCACATCCGCTCGTACGACCAAAAATGGAAGAAAAAAAGTAAAAAGTAAAAATCGAGCATGATGACCTTTTGTAGTAATTATCCGTATTCGTGGCGCCAGTTTGATTCGTGATAATTTTCAAGCTCAGTCGATTGCGAACAAAAGACAAAATAAAAAAAGTGGCCGGAATTAATTTATGCTGAGAATGGGTACGAGTGATGAAATGCCTTTCTTGACTCAGATTTACATTTTTAATATGAAACAGTCTTGTGCGGCTTAACCGTTCAACCCCCATTTTTTTTGTCAATTTCAACCGTCACATCAATGTGATGAGAATGGATTATGGCCGCTTAACCTTTGCTTTCGATGCTGCCATTTTATAGACGAAAACAATGTTACGAAGAAAAATGAATNCAGGCAGTAACCGAAAATGGAGAAGCCCGAAAACGGAGAAAGCTGAAAATGGCCTTCAAAATGCTCCCTAGTGCCAAAACGTGTCTCTTGTTTCTATTTTTTTCGCCAACGTAATCTACGCCTCAAACTGCATCATACATGTACAGTCCTCGTCCCCGAAACGGGTGTCCCTCAAACGGGTGGTTGTCCCCGAAACGGGTGGTTTTTATTTGATTTTTTCAATGACCCTGAAACGGGTGATTTTTCAGATTATTATGACATAAATTATGCCCAAAAAACCAACAAGGCAAACGTTTATGACAGATTTTTTCAACCAGAGCAAATAAAAAATAATAAATTTGTCATGGTTATTTTACTTTGGACGAAGACTGTACTTTAAGTGATATCGAAAGTCATTTCAAACACTTAAATAGCAAAAATGTTTAATAATGAAGATTTTTAATGTTGAAAATCACTGATGTCCCCGAAACGGGTGGTTGTCCCCGAAACGGCTGGTTTTTTGTGAAAGAAAACCACCCGTTTCGGAGACGAGGACTGTATATGTGATTTTTAAATTTTTATGTTTTTCTTCTGAAATTTTCTCCATATTCGATTACTGCTACACGGCAATATACAATTTTGACTTAGGCCTAATACACCCCTCGCGCAGTTATCTTGCCAAAATGCAATATTTCCTGATATTTCGTCACTGTTTTGCCTACGCATTTAATTTGCAGCGAATTATCTTGAAGAAATGTAATATGTTGTCATTTTTACGCCTCCGCCCTTCGCAGTTATTTTCGAAAAATACTTTCGCAAGATAACTGCGCAGGGGGAATGTATGATGAATTAATCATCAATTAGAATGAAATTTATATACAATTTTTCAAAAATAAATTGCATTGTCAAAAATCATTTGAACTTTTTTTTATAATGAATTGTTGATCAAAGACCGCGGAGGAAGTTCGTAATTACTAAAATTTCTGAAGGGTTGAAGATAAACGGCGGAGATAGTCCCGTGTTTTGATTCGCGGTAAAAAAGGTGGTAACTTCCACTGGGTTATTATATCGGCCCATTTAATCCGAGAATAATGCTGACAAACAAATGGGTACAAAAATTGGCACAAAAAGAACCCGTTTTTCGGTCCTTGTTACGCCGTATGTAATCAAATGTTATACGAAATTGAAAATATAAAACATCAGTAACCTAATTTACCGTGTGTCTGAGCTTCAACTGTCGCGATGATGCCAAAATAGCTTTACCACTTGTTAAAATCGCATAACAGAAGCATTTGATGTGTGGACTTACAGTCTGTGACCGATAATGTTTACAATAAAGTCGCTTAAAAATAAAACTGTAATTTGCAGATTACCATTTTGATAAAAATTGCATAAACCGTGCCACTTGAAGCGCAAACACATGGTATATAACCAATTATTTTTGTAATATAGATGTTTAAAAATATACCTGAAATAAAAATACACCCCCTGCGCAGTTATCTAGCGAAAGTCTTTTAAAAAATGGTAAGATAACTGCGTAGGGCAAAGGCGAAATATTACATTTCTACAAGATAATTGGCTGCAAGTTAATTGCGTAGGCAAAACAGTGACGAAAACATGACGAAATATTGCATTTTGGCCAGATACGTGATTGCGAGATAACTGCGCAAAGGATTCTTTGAAGTTTTGCGATTCTCATTTTGAGGAAAAATAAGGTAAAAAGGGCTTAAAGCACTTTTTTCATAATTCAAAGAAAGTAAAAGTTCAATTTGCTTTCCAGAAATAAGCATGTAACGGCCCTAATCGCCGCATTCTCCATTATTTCGCACAATAATTGTTGCCGAAAGAAGGCGACATGTGCCTTACATATATTATTTTCTCATTTTAAGCTATTTGTATAAGGAGAAGAAAAGAATGTTAACCCTAACCCGATCATTAAAATCATCATGCACTTCATATTGCGTAATGTTAAGATGAAGCAAAATCGAAACCACCGTTTAGTTTCTGTTTTTCAGATAAATTTCAGATAATGGTTGATATTTGACAGGTTTTTTTTAAGTTCGAGAGTTACTCCAGGTACACTTTTTTTTCTAAGTTCGTATTTTTTATCTCGTTTTTTTATATTTTGATCATTTGCATTGGATTTCAGTTCGAGTTACACAACAGTGTGAGAGACGGGCCAATCATCGAGCGAGTTTACTTTGTTGTGGGTTTTAAACGGTTTTGATTGGCCAAAATTCTAACTGCAAGGCCTGAGGTGATATTTTGCCACTATTAGCTTTGGAAAAACATTTTTTGCTGAAAAATATTTATGATAACACATTTTTTCTTTGTGAGTGATGACTCAAGAAAGCATGTTTATTAATAACAAAGATCAAAAAAAGTCCCATTTGAACCTCAATAGTTAAAATCTTTATTTTTTTTCTTATTAATTGCTGCTGAATAATGAGCAAAGGAAAAAATAAGTTGACAACATAAAGAAAACATTTTGTTAAGAAAAAAAAACACATTCTCATTGCGTATGGTGTCCTTAAAACTAAAAAAAGTCTTCTGTCAATATTCTCCGAAAATTTAATATATGACCCGGCTAATTGACGATCCGTATTTGTGAAAAAAAAACTGCAAAAAAAAAACGTTCTAACCAAACACACGCAATGCACCAAATCGGTCAAAACAGTAAATATCAAAATAGAAAATTAATTAAAAAGTACTTTCGTTTCTAAGTGAAGTGAAAAAATGAAAAAAAAATACAAAAACAAATAACCACCTAATTACCATATCGAAAAAATCAAAAAAAATCTATTACATGACAGAAAATGAAATAAATATAAAAATATAGGCCGTCATCTTTTTTTTTTCTTCATTTTTGGTGACTGATTGCGGTTACGGTAAAAAAAAATTTTTCCGTAATTTTTACACATAAAGTTAATTAGGTATAAACAACATATGCAACCACATGGACACGGCATAATTCAGGTTTTGGGGCTGTTTTGATCATTCCGTACAGTAGAAGGGGATTACGGATTACCCACTGATACAAAAGTTCAATTTAATTACGGTATACATGATATGTGGTTAGGCACCGTTTGAATTCGTATAAAGTACAAACTTAATAATTTCTATTATAATATTATCGAGACTGAAGGATAGATATAAATTAGTTAAAACTTTTTTCGGTCAATTAAAGTGATTGAAATTTATTCGACCAATTCTATCTTTAAAAACTAACACTTAATTAAAAAAACCCAAAAAACGTGTTATNCGGTCCTTAATTAAAAAGTACTTTCGTTTCTAAGTGAAGTGAAAAAATGAAAAAAAAAATACAAAAACAAATAACCACCTAATTACCATATCGCAAAAATAAAAAAAAATCTATTACATGACAGAAAATGAAATAAATATAAAAATATAGGCCGTCATCTTTTTTTCTTCATTTTTGGTGACTGATTGCGGTTACGGTAAAAAAAAAATTTTCCGTAATTTTTACACATAAAGTTAATTAGGTATAAACAACATATGCAACCACATGGACACGGCATAATTCAGGTTTTGGGGCTGTTTTGATCATTCCGTACAGTAGAAGGGGATTACGGATTACCCACTGATACAAAAGTTCAATTTAATTACGGTATACATGACATGTGCTTAGGCACCGTTTGAATTCGTATAAAGTACAAATTTAATAATTTCTATTATAATATTATCATGACGAAAGGATAGATATAAATTACTTAGAACTTTTTTCGGTCAATTACATGTTGCACTATACATGAAAAAACTGTCTGTGATTAAAATTTCGTCGACCAATTCATCTTTAAAAAAATAACACGTAATTTACCCAAAAAACGTGTTATTTCAAATAAAAATTGTTATTTCAAATGGATAGTGCGTAGGTTGCCCGCATTGACTATTTTGAAAATATAAACTTCCGTATAAATTAACGATCTGGCCAACTTTTTCGCTTAGAATCCGAATAACGGTTCCATTTTGACGGGTGTGCGTAGGCGTAAACCCTGGGAAAGATTGAGCATAAAAAGTGTTATTTCAAATGAAAATTGTTATTTCAAATGTTATTTACGTTGAATTTCAGTTCGACTTACATAATCATGTTTTTCAACAATGAGAGACGGGCCAATCGTCGAGCGAGTTTAGTTTGTTGCGGCAATTAAACGCTTTTGATTGGCCAAAATAAAGCGTCTTAAATAACTACAACGGCTGAGGTGTTATTTTGCAACTATCAGCTAAGAGAAAAAAAAATTTTTATTCTCCTGTTATTCAAACTGTTATTTCAAATGGTTAGGTGGTGTATTGGAAGTTTTACAGTTTTACTTGTATACTGCTTCGAACTATGCCGGTTAAACTATCTTATTATGTTTGTTTTTGGTTAATTTAAGCCAATTTTAGACCACATCTATTGGCTTATAGACAGTATAATGTGGTTAACTAAAGCAAATACGGCTGAAATTCGCGATTAACACGTGAATGGTTAAATTCTGGCATCAGCGCGTCAATCCTAGCTCCTACACGCGGTATATGTCGATACAAACAAAAAAAATACTTTAGTCTGGCATTAAATACGAAAATAAAGCTGGAAAAATTCGTCAAGCCGAATTCACCGACGCTAATTGCTGTTTCCATAATGGAACATTCGATAATTCCAAAAAAATGTTTGTGCTCAGACTCAAAAAAAAGTATGAGATTTGATTACCCAAATAAATTACATTACTAAAAAGCGACGGATTCCAACACGAACTAAATATTTTTTTCTTGTTTTGAAACACACCGTGAGAAATGCCGCTTCCTTATTAAATTTTCCTCTCTCTCTATCTTATGAATCAAAATTATTTTGAGTTTTTTTTTAATGTTTGTATTTCCTTCTAAAACTGAGTATATTTGGTAAACACGATATTTTGGACGTGAATTTTATTAGTTTTAGCCAACGTTGAAGTGGTATATCGTAAAAACTGTCTTACACCACCTAACCAGCCTTTTGGTAAAACAATTGGAAATCGCAATACGTTTCGGTTCAAAAAGTGTTAAGATAACTAGTTAGGGGTATAAAAATATGAATAAAAGATTTAATAGAAAAAGTGGATTTGGCCGAATTTTTCGACCAATTAAACTTCTGATGTATTGCACTGTAGATTTATAAATTGAGGTATACACCACCTAACCATTTGACTTCACATTTTTTTCCGAAAAAAGGTGTTAATTCAAATGCAAATTGTTAAGTCAAATGCAAACTGTTAAGCCACATGGGTAGTGCGTAGGCGGAAATGCTGAAAAAAAGGACAAAAAAGTGTTAATTCAACTGAAAACTGCTAAGTCAAATGCAAACTGTTAAGCCAAATGGTGTTAAGTCAGATGGTTATGTGGTCTAGTTTGAAAATAGAATCCGAATAAGGGGTAATTGGTCAACCAAATTTTCAAATTTCACTAAATATTTAGTTTTACAAATGATATTCGTTTTTACTAATTTTTACGGGTAAAATTGCGAGTAAATTCGAAATAATTCAAGAACTTCCGGAACATATCCTTCTATACGTTTCCGAGTAATCTCTTTTGTATATTGAATTTAGAAAAGCATCTAAAAAGGTGGCATTATTCTGATTTGGTTTTAGAACCAGTTTTTTCATCAAATTTTTTTTGAAAACGTACTGTAGTCAGTGAATGATTTTATTCTCAAAAAGTGTTTCATATGAGACTAATGGCGGTAAATACCGCCAGCTATGGCTAACGGACTTTTAGCAATTTTGACACCATTTTAAACGTTTTTTGGCATCACCGCGTCAGTCATAGGTGCAGCATACGATATACCGTGTGTAAAGTTGAGATTTGCCATGGGTCTCAAAATTTTCTAGAGCCATGACAAATTTCAATTTTACACACGGTATATGTATATTGCATAAATCTGCAATGAATTCTTTTGGATTACAAATATTGTTTTATATCAAATTTAACAATGGTCATAAAAATGGTTAAAATTATTCTCATTGGATTTTTGAGTTAATCCTTTAAATTCCTATTTCAAAATGATTTTTTTTTACTTTTCTCTGGTTGGATTTATGTTGTCCTAGAGTAGGAGCAAAACGTATTTAAATGAATGCAGCCAACCATAAGAACATAATCTTCCAGGTCAAAATTAATCTTTTTAGGCTAAACAAAGAAAAAAAAACTAACTCCTGGCGGGCAACTTTTCTTTTTCTGCCAAGGTTACTCTAAAGTCAGCTGCATTATATATAAATAGAAAAAGAGGTTCCCGGAACATTCACCCAACAACTTCCAATTTCGATTTTGAGACGCTTAACCCTCTTACGCCAGTTTTGATAAGACGGATAAGAAGTGAATTAGCGGATTTTAGGTAACGACTTAAAAATAATTGAATTTAGCGAAATTCTCCTAAATCTGAGATTAACCACTGCGTTCCACTTCGCATGTGTTAAACACTGGCTTTTAGTACTAATCTAATATCCTTAACTCCTACGGGATCTATCGTGCCATTTGAGACACTATTTTTGTTTTGTTTTTATTTTCAATTAAAAACCATAAGATCTTAACTCACAGGGGGAAGTGCGTGTAAATAGACA
>SCLG01000079.1:164711-177017 GCA_004367875.1 Oikopleura albicans | reverse complement strand
CTGCGTGGGTAAAATACGCTTCTACCCGTCGTTTCACATGATTATCCGGTGAAAAAAAGCATTTTTAAATTAATTTCTAGATGGTTGTCTCTAACACTCTTTTTCCATTATTTTATTCTATTTTTTGTAAAGACAACCATCTAGAAATTAAGTAAAAAAAAATGTTTTTTTTCAGCGGATATTCATGTGCAACGAGGGGTATTTATTCAATATGACAAAAACGCCGAATTAAAATTCTAGAATACGTCCGAGTGCACAATTTTGATAAACGACGACCTTTATTGAGTACGAACAAGTTCACTCGGCCGAAAAAATCATAAAATTTTAATTTCCAATTATGATCAAGTAACTCTAAGGTATAAAATGTAGGTTTGTATGCATTAAAGGTCCTTATAGAACATAGGTTATATAGGCCATGAAGCCTATATAATATAGCATATATGAAACAGCGGTTGTCGTTCTGCTTTATAACTGGTTTAACACACTTTTATTCATTCCGGTCCAGATTTCTAAGTTTGAAAATGATAAAAGTGCTGCAACAGATCCATCAATCAAATTTTAATTTTCAAGGTCATCAAGAGCAAAAACAAAGAATGGTCCATTAATATAAAATTTTATTACATGAGTATAAAAAGTTAACTGACCAACGACATAATTATTATTTTTCAACACAAAATCACGTTCTTCTGATTAGTAGGGTTCATATAATTAGCCTTTCGATCAATAGTTTTTTTTGTATTTATGATACACATTACATGATTTTTCATAAAAAAGTCTAACTCATATTAGGGTGTACGATGAAAAAATCACTTCGAAAATAACATTCGATGCTTCGTGGTGATGCATTGGTCACGTTTTGCGTAGGTAAAAGACGACGGGCCAATAGAGGCTTCGCATGGAATTCACTTGTGGTTGGGGTTACAACAATAAAATTATTTGCCGAATTTATGAACCAAATCAGGGAAAATTTAGTTTCGCGAGCTACATTGCATTGTTTCGCGAGTTAAATTGAATTGTTTCGCGAGTTACATTGCATTGTTTCGCGAGTTACATTCATTGTTTCGCGAGTTACATTGCATTGTTTCGCGAGTTACATTGCATTGTTTCGCGAGTTACATTGCATTGTTTCGCGAGTTACATTGCATTGTTTCGCGAGTTACATTGCATTGTTTCGCGAGTTACATTGCATTGTTTCGCGAGTTACATTGCATTGTTTCGCGAGTTACATTGCATTGTTTCGCGAGTTACATTGCATTGTTTCGCGAGTTACATTGCATTGTTTCGCGAGTTACATTGCATTGTTTCGCGAGTTACATTGCATTGTTTCGCGACTTACATTATATNTAAAAGCGACAATTTTTAGGGTTATCCGCGAAGTATAAACGGTACAGTTTATTTTTGTTCTTAATTTGTATAAACCAAGGCAGATTATTTCTGATGACACGAAATTTTGTTTCATCACCGGGGGGTCTAAACGAAATCTAACGAGATGATAATCTGGCAAAAGCGCATTTAAAAGAACTGTTTAACTGCAAGAAATTTATTTTATGATCAATATTGATATCATAAATATCGTGATGACGTGTAAATACTGTGATTTAAGTTTTGGTATTCTGATTAGAGTAAATATACCGGGAGGAAGCTGGAGACTGGTTCTTGATAAGTAGAATGCGTATTATTTAAGTGACCCGCGTTTCAAGTCATATAAGGTCATTTTGGAATTATATAATAGTACTAAAACAGTCGGAAATGATGAAAGCGGAATAAAAAATGGGTACAAAATCGTATCGGATGGCGCGCGCGCTGATTCGAGAGAAAGTGATGTAGCCAATGGAGAGAAAGTTAACGCGTAGGTTAGATCATGCTGTATGACTCATACATCTTAATACTGTTAAATTTTTACCTCCTCCATAAACCTTTATCGTCTTTTTATTTAAGAATCTAGTACATATTTCAAAATAGTATAGCACCTTATATGAGGCAGTTGGACTTGTAGATTACAAGTCTGAAATGTGTCTGGAGTCTCCCGATGTAACCCAAAAGAACTTTTTCGATATTATTTTTTTTTCTGCAAAAGACGAATTACTATTTTTGTTTTATTTCATTTTGCTTTCGTTTTTATTCTTTAAAATATAAAGATTAGCTCACAAGCTAATAGTTTGATCTGTAGTAATTAACGGGTACGTAAAAAATCAAACACTATTTGGCTAGTGGAAATTATCTCGGATTTTTAGACTAGAGTTTATTTCAAGGTTTCTCACTGTAATTGCACGTTTAAAATATTTTTTGTTTTTAACATAATGTGTTTCTTATGTGGATTTTTTTAATTTCTTTTTCTATAAAAGAAAGTCTTACCAAATTTCCGTCGCTTTGAGAAATTTGTCCTTTTTTCGGTTACGTTTTTCGAAGCCAAAAACGGCCGGAAAGGGCGCATAGACCTATTTGTTATCAATTTATCATCACAAATTGTCATTTGCAATCTACAAAATTTAATATGGCGAGGGGCCTCTAACTGTGAATTTTCAATTTCCGAAAAATGTGCACATGTAGACAGTGAGAGACCCCTCGCTATATTAAATTTTGTAGATTGCAAATGACAATTTGGGATGATAAATTGATAACAAATATTATAGAGGTACATTTGGAAAAAAATGAGTTTTCAAAACGTGAACATCGAGAGGTATCTAGAAATTTCCATAAAAAACGCACATCTAGAGACCGCTGACTGTACAGACAATTTAATCATTTTCGTAATTTAGACCCATTTTTCGAAATTTGTATCAAAATAATTCGTGGACCTTTTTTTACCTCACAAAGAGCCATCAAACCGACTCACTAAAACACAATAAAAAAAAGGAATTTTAATCAATATCTAGTTGCAAGTCATTTTAGCTGGAAAAGCCAAGTTATCTAATCTTCTAATTTGTATAATTTATTGCAATAGCTCATGCGCCACTTCTGAGACATTTAAGGCACTTAGCTTGAATTGATATGGAGAATTGAACGACCAAAAGGGCTCCATTTAGGTCGCCATGTATTTTTTAAACTTTAGCCTTTAAGGGCCTGCCGTTTACTTGTTTGTCATATTTTCTATTGATCCCTATCTGAACAAAAAAAAAAACTCGACATTGGAATTTGAATATTACAGTACACAGGGTGCGCAGTTATCTTGCGAAAATTGCCGCTCGTACGCTTATCTTGCGACTTTTCAGAATTTTCTTTTTCTGGATTTATAATAATCATATGATATGCACTGAGCAGTTATCTTGCGAAAAAAAGCTTATCTTGCGACTTTTCAAGGACGAAGTTCGCAAGATAACTGCGCACCCTGTGTATATAAATCTTTTTTATGATCCCACTTCTAATCATTTATTAAAGTGCACATCTAAAGAGAGATGCACATCTACAGACCCTGCCTGTAGTGTTTTTGGTCCATTTAGAAAAGATCAAATGGGCAATATTCATTAAATTAGAACTTTATGTTTCTGTGACTTACTCGTTCGCAAGAGCAAACTGATCATATTTGCCCACGGCTACTGTTATGTACATTGTATAAAAAGTATTTTAGACAAAACGAACATCCGTTTTATACACCTGGCACAAACCTACTGAATATCTGGGATGAAAAAAAAAACGCTTTCGATTATGCCTTCAGTTTGCTTTACTCGGTATTATCCAACAGTTGAAGAAAAATGCATAAACTTTATCAGATAAAGCACGGCGAAAAAGGGGGCTTTTTAGATTAGTAGGCATTTCCCTCTGACTTATCAAATCCCTGATATCTTACTTAAGTCCTAATAACATTATGAACCAATATTAGATCCTAACTCGTACGCGTCCAATGTTGCCTTATAAGGTGCGGACGATTACCAGACCCAAAAAACCAAAAATTTTGAGGTTTTTGGTGATTTTCATTTTACCGGTTGGTTTTTGACCTTTCTAAGTACCAAAATCAGATGGTCAATTACATATATTAAATGGTTTACACAGAGTGCGCCGTTATGTTTCACAAAAACATTCGAAAAATAGTGAAACATAATGGCCCGATCGGGAAAAAGTGAAACATAACGGCGTAGGGCTTAACATATAAAGATATGTATTAGGGGAAAATATTTTCTCAAAAAAGTAAAACATGACAGCACGCTCGGGAAAAAGTGAAACATAACGGGGTGAAACATAACGGCGCACCCTGTGTATTAGAACCAAACTAAGAACTTTATTTTTGCGGAAAAATTAGGAATTTGCTCTTATAACCCACCCTCGCGAGGCCAGGACAGTAGCTAGTCTACATTATGTGGTAAAATTTGATCAGTTTTTATAAATAAAAAAATGTTATTTTCACAGGAAAAGAAATCACGTAGGTTAATCGACTGACCATACAGGAGGCAAATCAAGTTATCAGGGAACTTTTAAATTTCAACTTAGAACTCACTTTATTCACTTCCAACGTAAACGTTCTTCAAGTTATTAGACTATAAGTATCGTGAATATTTTTTTTCCGTTTTTTTGATATGTCAGAATTGAAAAGTTGGAAAAAAAATAAGGAGAAAGTCAATGACTTGAATGAGGATGACTTTTTGGGGACTGGAAATGTATTAAACATTCATGCCCTCTTACTCTCTATAAAAAGAAATAACAATTGAGCTGGCTTTGAACAAATTGCAAAAAAAAAAAGATGACTAGAATTCATTTGCAATTGTGCCTAAATAATTTATACCGTAGGGTCAATGATGATCGGCCGTGCATATTAAAAAAATTAATGATGTCATTTTAGTTGGCTTTTGTCAATTAGATGTTTCAATTTGTTTTTAATCCAATCTTGGTAATAAATTCCGAAAGGAGATAGAAAGGATTTTGGCCCTTAACCCGCCACCGTTTTTTTATGACGAACGTGACACGGCAATTTTTACCAGGAAAAATAGACTTTATCTTTGAAAATATAACGTGTGTCTTCAAAAGGCCAAGCAATTTTCAATGAAAATTTTTCATATAAGTTTTTACGCATTGTTGACATCATCGAGACAGTTAAAGCGCAGACACACGGTATATTTTCCCCTTTTTTAGTAATTTCAAAAAACTAGTATGTCCGAAATCTGAATATGTTTGAAATTGGATGAAATCACTCTATTCGAGTTTTACGGTTCATAAAATCGTGTCAAATTGATCCAAAAAATTGTGTTAATTTCTTGTAAATTCACGACCGAATTTTTCTTGAGAGAAAACTCACAAATAAAAGTTTCTTAAAATTGAGTGCTAAATTTGATGCTATTTTAAAAATTCACGATTTACCCCCTTTCTACCAAATCTACCAGAGAATTTCTTCCAATTAGCAATAACAAACTTCATTTTAAAGCACTTAAAATGACAAATTTAGTGAGATTCGTAAACTTAAATGCGCACCTAGTGTAAACAATACACTGGATTAAGTGCAGGTAAGTGGACGTTATGATTGAAAAAATTAAAAGTTGGTTCTATTTTGGTTTAAACACGGTTCTTATGGTTTCGTCATAATTAATTCAAATTTTTGGTGGTCATAATATTTGCGGAACCGAAACCGTGCTTATTACGAATTTTATTCATTAAGCCGATTGTCGAAACACTTTGTCTCAAAATTGCGAAAAAAAAAAATCGACGTTGTAATGAAAAACAAGGGTGTTGTCAATTGGGCGCAAAAAAGGGGATAATTTATGTCAGAACCGGTGAAGTGGTGTGAAGAGATTTCCCCAATTTTTTTTTAAAGAAAAAAAGAGCTTTTTTTGCGTTACTTTCACTAACGGAGTGAATAATTCCAATCAGCTAATCGCCTTTGAATATGCATCAAATCGCAACAGAAGAAAAAAATATGCAAAACCAATATCGCCTTGGAATTGTTGCACATTTTTTTCGTTGTAATCCTGAAGGTGAATGTGATTTCCGAACCTAGAAATATCCTCAATTTTTTTCCATTTATTTTTATCATTTTTTTCCGTTTTGAATTCAAATAATTGAATTAAACATTGACTTACGCCGAAAAAGTGACGTATTCCAATATGATAATACAATACGATGAGTAAAAAATTGTGTGAAACGTACTGGAATTGAACCAGCAACCTACAGTTTCAAAAACTTTTTGTAGCCCATCGAGCTAAACTGATAATAATAACTTTGACCTCATTAGGGCACATTAGAACACACGGGTAGATACTAAATTCCGAATAATTTTAGTCAAAAAAAAATACACTCAGCTAATCGCCTATGAATATGCATCAAATCGCAACAGGAGAAAAAAAATATGCAAAACCAATATCGCCTTGGAATTCTTGCACATTTTTTTTTTCGTTGTAATCCTGAAGGTGAATGTGATTTCGGAACCTAGAAGTATCCTCGATTTTTTTTGCCATTTATTATCGTGCATAAACAGTTTACGACTTATTCCCACTTCACCTACGTTTTTTGTTTGTTTTAAATCCCACCAATAACTACTCAGTTCTGACTCTATAATAAACGTCAAAGCAAAGTTTGCATTGGTGTAAAGTAAAACAGGAAGAAAAGGTAATCCGCCAGTTTTTGCCCGACAAATTACAGTCAGGCGTCCCTAGATGTCCATTTTTTAAACATTAGCCGGAAAGCAGTACACGTTCAGAATTATATTTCGATAAACCGTTCTGAAACGGGTGCATATCGAGAAGTATTTACAGGGAGGTTGGTTATAAGGTCAAGGTCTAAAAAACTGACATGACCTTAATGCACTTTAAAAAAACGGACTTGACCCAACCAGAATTTTTTTTCCATAAAAAGACCTTAGTGTTGAGGAAAAACAGAAATTTTTCTTAAAATTTGATTTTCCACAAACAACTATGGTCTTCACTCTAGAAAAATGTTAAAAAGACACTATTTTATAGAAAAAAAGTGTAAAAAGACATGATTTTAAAGATTTTCTCCCAAAAAGTATACTACTCAGAAAAACTCACTTGACCTTAGTGCAAAAAAAACTGACTTGACCTTATAACGGTACAAATGGCTGACCTTATAACCACCCCCCCCCCTGTACAAATTTTCGTACAAAAACGCGCACCTGGAGGGCGCACACATAGAGAGCCCTGACTGTACACATTTATTCATTTATTTCTTATTTTCGACGAATTCTAATGATGTGCCCCTTTTAAATCGGGAACAATCAGTAGTATGATTAAGTCGTTGAGGCAAAATACATTTTAAATAATGAATTACTTGACAAAAAAAATGAAAAGAATATACTCGGTATCTACAAAATACAATGAATATATAATATATTGTCAGTAGAATTGGCAGCCGTACAACGAAAATCACCGAAAGAAGATGTTTAACCGATATATTAACAATTTAATGTTCAAATAATTCATAATAGTCCTGTCTTATATATAATTCTTGTTGGCAATAATTGACACGACGAAAATCGGATTTAGTCTTGTTAGNCGGCGCAACTACGCGCCTGAACGCGTAACTCACGAACACGCCCGTAACCATAACTCACGAACACATACACGGCCGAACTCATAACCCTAACTCACGGGCCGCCCGAAAAAATAAAATAAATATGAGTCATTAATTTGGAACATACTTTTTAACCAATTACTATACTACTCACTTTAAAAAACGGACTTGACCCAACCAGAATTTTTTTTCCATAAAAAGACCTTAGTGTTGAGGAAAAACAGAAATTTTCCTTAAAATTTGATTTTCCACAAACAATTATGGTCTTCACTAAAAAAATGTTAAAAAGACACTATTTTATAGAAAAAAGTGTAAAAAGACATGATTTTAAAGATTTTTTTCCCAAAAAGCATGCTACTCAGAAAAACTCACTTGACCTTAGTGCAAAAAAACTGACTTGACCTTATAACGGTACAAATGGCTGACCTTATAACCACCCCCCTGTACAAATTTTCGTACAAAAACGCGCACCTAGAGGGCGCACACATAGAGAGCCCTGACTGTACACATTTATTTATTTATTT
Source organism: Oikopleura albicans (assembly GCA_004367875.1). Taxonomy (NCBI): domain Eukaryota; kingdom Metazoa; phylum Chordata; class Appendicularia; order Copelata; family Oikopleuridae; genus Oikopleura; species Oikopleura albicans. The sequence goes on along the minus strand of SCLG01000079.1, from coordinate 169,041 downwards.
CTTATTTTCGACGAATTCTACTGATGTGCCCCTTTTAAATCGGGAACAATCAGTAGTATGATTAAGTCGTTAAGGCAAAATACATTTTAAATAATGAATTACTTGACAAAAAATGAAAAGAATATACTCGGTATCTACAAAATACAATAAATATATAATATATTGTCAGTAGAATTGGCAGCCGTACAACGAAAATCACCGAAAGAAGATGTTTAACCGATATATTAACAATTTAATGTTCAAATAATTCATAATAGTCCTGTCTTATATATAATTCTTGTTGGCAATAATTGACACGACGAAAATCGGATTCAGTCTTGTTAGTAGTTAAATAGGGGTGACTTTCTTCTCCTTAGCTTATACTACTTACGTCAAGTGAATCTCTTATAGCACCGAATTAAAATAAATTAGAACATCTAATTCACTCAACCCAACACAAAACGATCAATATTGCAAAAATGCAACATAACGTGCAAAAATGCAACATAATGTGCAAAAATGCAACATAACGTGCGCAGGCCTAGGCGGAATCGAAAAGTTAACTCCTAGGGGGAAGTGCGTGTATATAAACACACGACTTGTTTTTTCGTCGATTTTTAAGGCATATGGAGGCCCCGTAGGTCAAAACGAGTATTGCTAACCCCCCTCAACTTTTCGAAAAAATTACATTGACGGTATTTTTTTTGCGTAGGTTGGAAATTTCAAACAGCTTTCTAGGGGGCCTGGTGGCCCAAATCAATTTCTGAATAGTCAGATCGACGTAGTTTGACGATTGTGAATTTTTAAGTGCGTGTTTATATACACAGATTTTCCCAAAAACTCCTTCCCCTGAGAGTTAACAAAACTTGCCACAAAGTCCTATAAAAACTGCAACTTAAGTACGCATTGCGTAGGCGGCCAACTATAAAATATAATATAACGCCTTTTGAGGATTTCACCAAATTAGTGACGCTGTTTTCAAAAATTAAAAGCCTCCCTAATCGTGGTTTGGGGCTGTACTTACGGCATTTTTTAACTGGCCTAACACATTTCACATTGGCAACATTTAAACAAATATATAATATAACCTAAACACATTAGGAAATTTTCATTGAAAAAAAAGATATATTTATTTGAATTTCCTTTTTGTTTATATGACTCGTATACGAATCATATCTTTGTTTATAAAAAAATGAAAATGAATTGAAGTACTGCGGCAAGAAAAAAAAGGGTGAGTAAAAAATCAAACTCGAAAAATCAGTTCTCGAAACTTGCGTTTGTCAGTTTATACTAAGGACTTCCTATTCAAGTGTTATCATTTTTCCGCCTTGAATTCAAATAATTTCATCAAACATGGACTTACGCCGCAAAAATGGCATGTATAAGGCATATTTCCAATATAATAACAAAAAACCGGTACAAAAAACGTGTGAAACGTACTGGGATTGAACCGGATTGAACTCTAGGTTTTCATAATATCTCTGTAACTGACTGAGCTAGACTGATTAGAACATACCGTATGTTACGGTATGTTACATACGGGTAGATACGAAATTCCCACCAATTTTATTAAAAAAGACTAATGGAATTATGTGGTCGGAACTGGGCGCGTATTCCAAACACGCAAAAAATTTTTTTTTTGGAAAACGCCCCAATAGAAGGCTATGAATATATATTTATTGAAGTTAAATCTGGGAACTACGAAATAAACAAGCCAAAATGATGATTAGAACAAGTATCAATGATGTAAATATGCAAACTATGTAAACTTCCAAACTTATCATCCATAAGTAAAGTGAAAAAAAAAGAAAAATTCACGAATATTCTTGTTTATTCCATGTTTTTTAGTCCCTTTTAATCCGCAAATTCCATGATAAGATTCGATCCCGACAAAAACAGAAAGGTTAACGCCCTGCAGATAACATCTTGCTTTTGTAACCTGGTTCGTTGTTTGCCCCGACAACGTTGGTTTCTTTTTTGAACCAACCAAAGAGACAAAAAAAAATGTTCGATTTATTAAACAAGCTATTAACGGTAATGTTTCGTTGTTGAGAAGTGATGTGGAAAAGGTTCAATATTACATATTCGATTTTGATTTTCGCGTTATTAGCCGCAACTTAGAAAAAACGACCCCGATCCAGAATACAATTATTTGTTTTTGTTCTGAAGTAGCCTGTACTATTTTGGGACACTTTTGCTGTCAAGTCGTATACGATTACAGATTTTATACGTTATAACGCCTGGACCTCATGAATATGGGATTTAACTTTAAAAAAATGCATAGTGCATGAATTTCTCAATTGAGCACCCACACACATGCTGATTGGCTAAGCGAATCAGCGTGTGTGTGGGTGCTCAATTAAGAAATTCATACTTTGTGCATTTTTTGTAAGTTAAAAAAATCCCATATTCATGAGGTCCAGGAGTTATAATATAACTTATATACCTAACTGATTTCAGATTCGGATTCTCCTCGACAACCCCATAATTTTTTTATTTTCTTAGAAAAACCTATATAAAATAAAAACCACGTATTTCTTTTTTTGAAAATAATTCTGTATTTGAATTTTCACGAAAAAAAAACATGAAATTATTGGGTTCCATACTTCACATTGAATTTTGTTTTCCAATAACTGGGAAAAACGTTACCCGGCCGCTGTGAAAGTTACAAATGTAAAAAACCACAAAAAACTTTCTTTAACCGCCGGAGAACTTTCTCGTCCGATAGATGTTAAACTCATGTCGGGTCGGCCTCAAGCATCTACATTCAAATACCGCATGTTTAATATTTCGCTCAATATTGCATTAATAGAATCTACTTATTGTTAAAAAATACTGCTTTTTGCGCCTTATAAATTGTACTACAGAATTATTTTGTCACATTCTTTATTATGCGGAAAATCTGCAAAGAAAAAGAATTCGAACCATAATATAAAACAAAACCATAGGCGGTCTGTTTATAAGGTCAAACCCCAAAAAAAACACCTTATAACCATTTGAAAAAGAGTGTCAAAAGACATGATTTCAGTCCTTCACCATTTATCGGACGCTTTTTTGACCAAAATGTGGTCATTCTAATTAAAAATGACCTCTTTTGTGACAATGCGTTTTCGATTCTCGAAAATAGCGTCCGATAAATGGTTAAGGCCTGTAATAATTAAGGACTGTAATAAAAAACTGACTTGACCTTATAACGGTCACAACTTGAGACCTTATAACCGAACCTCCCTGTATGGGCAAAACAAAAACACATTTTCCATAATATAGTCCATGCTCCTTTTTGGAACGCTCTTTTTTGGGACGCTTTTTGGCCAAAATGGGACCATTCTAATAAAAAATGATCCTTTTTGTGTTACGATGCTCCTTTTTCGGATGTTATTTTAGCGTACGGACTGTAGTACATATGTACAAAACGGTTTGAATGGGCGCTGTCCTGAAAAAAGTCGTCCAATACTTAAATTTAAAAATACCACATATGAGTTAACCCTACTAGGGTTACCCTAGCATGAATTACAAAACATAAACATTTTTGCAAATTTTAAAACGAAACTCGTTCCATTTATAGCTCCGCGTCAGAATTCACAAAAAAAAATCGACAGACAACAAATAGAGTGACAAAAGCTGCAAAAACAGGCGAGAAGTGCGAAATTTTTATGGAAAGTAAATTACTCAAATATAAATATAGGATAACTAGAAAGGGAGTTTCGTTGGGGGATTATGCGCGTTGTATAAATACCGGTGACACGTACTTCTTGTACTACCCGTACATTATAACACCAACTGTACCAAAGTAAACCACCGATCAAAGTAAAACAAGTTTTACTTTCAGATTATTATTCATATCAGTCATATCAATCCATGACACCCCTTAACTACTGCGCGCCAATTGTGTAATCATTCACGAATTCAAAAAAAAAAATTCAAAATAATAATGACAAACTCCAATCGTAATTTTTGTATTTCAATTCTGGAGATTAAACACGAGTACGCAGCAGTTACCAAGATTTTTTAACGGAAAGTTTTAGTAGTTTTAACACCAATTTTTTAACACAAATTTTTTAAGACAAATTTTTTAAGACAAATTTTTAAAACAAATTTTTTAACACAAATTTTTTAAGACAAATTTTTTAAGACAAATTTTTAAGACAAATTTTTTAACACAAATTTTTAGCACACATTTTTTAACACACATTTTTTAAGACAAATTTTTTAACACAAATTGTTTAACAGAAATTTTTTAAAAGAAATTTTAACACAGATTTTTTAACACAGATTTTTTAACACAAATTTTTTAAGACAAATTTTTTAAGACAAATTTTTTAAGACAAATTTTTTAAGACAAATTTTTTAA
>SCLG01000079.1:128279-149282 GCA_004367875.1 Oikopleura albicans | reverse complement strand
TGGAACATTAATTAATTTGAACATTAAAGGTCGGTGACCGACATTAATCATTTGAGCAGAAAAGAAAGTTTATGCTTGGTCAGCTTGGAGAATTTATTTTTTTTATATTTTATGATTGGAGGGGAGCAAAAAAAAAGGGGAGGGAATTGAGCGTGGACATAAAGGTTAATGCACAATCCATTTTTTTTTTGTTTTCTGATCGGATCACCCGCACAGATCAACGTCATTTTTCGCCTTCAATTTCAGCAACCTAAGACGTGTAATCGCAAAATCACGCCGCACTTTTTTTTCAAGCTAGAAAAAGAAGCCACTAAACTGACAACAGGCCTAACACCTGGATATAGCCGTCAAATACAAAAATAAATTGGCTCCACCTCCGCCGCCAAATCATTTTTGGTGCTTTTTTGGTGTGACAAATAAGGTGAGAGTGATTAACACCAAAACACCGGTCCTTTTTTTTCATCATGAGCTAACTTTACAACGTGAGCGCGCTGACGTTAAAAATTAACATAGGGACCGAAAATTTTACCCGGATTAATTCGCCGAAACACCATGTTACGATTTTATGAAGTTTTTTTTCTTCAAAATTATAAATTCTGATTCAGTTAATAATAATTTATCGTATGTTGCAAGACATGCGCCATGACCAGAATTGAAATGCATTTCCGTTAAATAGAATTGTGGACCGTTTTTTAACTCGAGGGAAGCGTTGGTGTGGTGACCACACTGTGGTCTTTTCCATAAATATGGTTTTTCGAAAAAAACACACACAAATTGATGCGTACATTACGTTCATGAAATAAAAATTTAAAAAATAAGACACGTTTTGGTGCTAGAGAGCAGTTTAGAGGCCATTGTCAGGTTTCTCCGTTTTCGGCCACTGTCATAGAAGCGCCCGTTTAAAACAGGGGTTAAAATAGACATAAAACTGGTGAAGAGTTAAATTTGTCATTTTACAACGTGGCCAGATAAAACTGATCAAGTGACTAAAACTGTGTTACCGGATTTATTCCAACGAAACATGACATTATTTTGGTGATGAATGGATAATTTAGAAAAGTCAGAAATTAGTGCATATTTCGGGCCTAGTTATCTGCATAAGGGTTGACCACAAGTTTTTGGGTTTTAGAGGCGACACGAACATGATAGTCAATATCAGTATTCAACCGGAAAACAGATAAATCAGCCAAAGAAAAAAAATATATATAGCAATAACTTTGGCACTTACATGATCACTACTAAAAGAATGGGTTACGTGAAAATCAATATGGCCAATTTTGTCCAAATCAAAATTATGATCTGTCCCATAGATCAAATTTTTGAGGGTATTCGGATCCTGTACTTGATTTTATTTCAAATTCAAATAAAATTATATACAATAGCCTTTTTCACGTTTTTTATAATACTCTTCATCAATTTCTAAAAAAGTAACCCAAAATCAAATTTCGAACAATATCGGACGATTGCTCTTTTTACGGACGATTTGTCGGCCAAAATGGGGCCATTCTAATAGAAAAATGGACTTTTTGTAACGATGCTGCTTTTTCGGACGCTATTTTCGAGGACCGGAAACGTTCGATAAATGTGTAGGGACTGTAGTTTAAATTTAATAGTTTGAGTGCGAATTTCAGGGCCATTAGCCGGCGACGAGTTAAAATTATTTTGATAGCAAATATGAATTATTCATTTTAAATGGGTGAAGGTCCAGAATGGGCGCCGCGACTGTAGGTCAAAAATAAAATCGAATATACTACACATCTCCCCAAAACCATAGAATAGAATATTTATGGCTAACCCCCAAACCAACGGTACATTTGGGCCAACCATCATTTGGCAATCTTGGAATAAAAAAAAAGTCGAAAGGAAGTACCGCAAGGACACGGGATGTATTCACTGAACAAATTCCGCCCCAAATCGATGTGTCATACCCTCAATGACAGTTTAATTACACCATTGGCTGCCGGGAAATGTGCGGCCGGAAAAGGGTTAAATTATTTACAGCGGGTGAATCACGTTAAAAAAAAATCACAAAACGTTCCCTTTACGGAACGCGCCGAAAACATGAAAAGCAGATTTTTGTGGAATTNTGGAACATTAATTAATTTGAACATTAAAGGTCGGTGACCGACATTAATCATTTGAGCAGAAAAGAAAGTTTATGCTTGGTCAGCTTGGAGAATTTATTTTTTTTATATTTTATGATTGGAGGGGAGCAAAAAAAAAGGGGAGGGAATTGAGCGTGGACATAAAGGTTAATGCACAATCCATTTTTTTTTTGTTTTCTGATCGGATCACCCGCACAGATCAACGTCATTTTTCGCCTTCAATTTCAGCAACCTAAGACGTGTAATCGGAAAATCACGCCGCACTTTTTTTACTTTTTTTTTCAAGCTAGAAAAAGAAGCCACTAAACTGACAACAGGCCTAACACCTGGATATAGACGTCAAATACAAAAATAAATTGGCTCCACCTCCGTCGCCAAATCTCGGTTCATCATTTTTTTGGTGTTTTTTTTGGTGCTTTTTTGGTGTGACAAATAAGGTGAGAGTGATTAACACCAAAATACCGGTCCTTTTTTTCATCATGAGCTAACTTTACAACGTGAGCGCGCTGACGTTAAAAATTAACATAGTGACCCGGAAAATTTTACCCGGATTAATTCGCCGAAACACCATGTTACGATTTTATGAAGTTTTTTTTTCTTCAAAATTATAAATTCTGATTCAGTTAATAATAATGTATCGTATGTTGCAAGACATGCGCCATGACCAGAATTGAAATGCATTTCCGTTAAATAGAATTGTGGAACGTTTTTTTTAATTCGTAGGGAAGCGTTGGTGTGGTGACCACAATGTGGTCTTTTCCATAAATATGTTTTTTTTTTCGAAAAATAAAAAACACACACACACAAATTGATGCGTACATTACGTTCATGAAATAAAAATTTGAAAAATAAGACACGTTTTGGTGCTAGAGAGCTGTTTAGAGGCCATTGTCAGGTTTCTCCGTTTTCGGTCACTGCCATATCGGAGTGATTTTTAAACGCGAAAAAAATGAATAATGTTACCACTTTTTGGTAACGTTGCTTGAAAGCGCGTCTGAGGCCTGTGTGGCCTGTCATTGGTCTTTTAAAGAAGCGCCCGTTTAAAACAGGGGTTAAAATAGACATAAAACTGGTGAATAGTTAAATTCGTCGTTTTACAACGTGGCCAGATAAAACTGATCAAGTGACTAAAACTGTGTTACCGGATTCATTCCAACGAAACATGACATTATTTTGGTGATGAATGGATAATTTAGAAAAGTCAGAAATTAGTGCATATTTCGGGCCTAGTTATCTGCATAAGGGTTGACCACAAGTTTTTGGGTTTTAGAGGCGACACGAACATGATAGTCAATATCAGTATTCAGCCGGAAAACAGATAAATCAGCCAAAGAAAAAAAAATATATATAGCAATAACTTTTGCACTTACATGATCACCACTAAAAGAATGGGTTACGTGAAAATTAATATGGCCAATTTTGGCCAAATCAAAATTATGATCTGTCCCATAGATCAAATTTTTGAGGGTATTCGGATCCTCTACTTGATTTTATTTCAAATTCAAATAAAATTATATTACAATAGCCTTTTTCACGTTTTTTTTATAATACTCTTCATCAATTTCTAAAAAAGTAACCCAAAATCAAATTTCGAACAATATCGGACGATTTCTCCTTTTACGGGCGATTTTTCGGCCAAAATGGGGCCATTCTAATAGAAAAATGGACCTTTTTTGTGACGATGCTCCTTTTTCGGACGCTATTTTCCAGAACCGACAACGTTCGATAAACGTGTAAGGACGGTAGTTTAAATCTAATAGTTTGAGTGCGAATTTCAGGGCCATTAGCCGGCGACGAGTTAAAATTATTTTGATAGAAAATATGAATTATTAATTTTGAATTGCAACTAAGTTGTTAATAAGGGTGCTGTAAATGGGTGAAGTCCAGAATGGGCGCCGCGACTGTAGGTCAAAAATAAAATCGAATATACTACACATCTCCCCAAAACCATAGGATAGAATATTTATGGCTAACCCCCAAACCAACGGTACATTTGGGTCAACCATCATTTGGCAATCTTGGAATAAAAAAAAATCGAAAGGAAGTACCGCAAGGACACGGGATGTATTCACTGAACAAATTCCGCCCCCAAATCGATGTGTCATACCCTCAATGACAGTTTAATTACACCATTGGCTGCCGGGAAATGTGCGGCCGGAAAAGGGTTAAATTATTTACAGCGGGTGAATCACGTTAAAAAAAAATCACAAAACGTTCCCTTTACGGAACGCGCCGAAAACATGAAAAGCAGATTTTTGTGGAATTTCAAAAAAAAAACAGTCTTGTGACAATATCCTAGCAACAAACAATTAGAAAAGCAACTACCTATCTCGCCACAAAACGGTATTTAGACAACAAACGGGGGTTAAACGGCGCTTCATGTGGTTCAAAGTTTTTTTTACTTTTGAGTTATTTCGGGTAAATTTACCACGGATAAATTATCGAGAATTTTTCGTCCGTATTAAAAGTAATCGGTGTTACTAACATTTAGTCAAAACACAAAAAAAAATCTCATAATTATGTGAATTTCCGTATTAAATACACATGGATCGTTATTAGCTGAATGCCCCAAAAAATACTTCGTCTCAAATGTTGATCAAAATATCAGACCTTATAATAACCCCCCTGTATTATGGTATTATAGGGAAACCACGAATTTTGTGAGTTATGATTCATAGCCTCTGATTGGGTAACAATTAATAATGGCTCATCTTGTCTTACACATATATTACAAGCAGCGCGGTGAGTTGTTTGCGTGACTAAAGGACGCTAGCCAATAGGAGGCGCCTATAAAAAAGCATGAGCTAATAGGCGCGCTTGTAATTCAGTTACAGAGGCTCCGTGTCTACGCTTATTCCTGATGTTTCCTGAATTTTAACGCTATAAGGTCAAGTCATTTTTAAGACCAGGTCCGTTTTTTAGCTTTATAACCACACCCGTTTATATTTGATAAGATTTTTAACCGACTTTTTTTGGAAATATAAGGTTGTGCTACAAAACGTCAAAACAGTTCAAATTTTTGCCGGTCGAAATTTGTTTGAAAGTTTGAAAATTTTTGATGACATAATTCAACCGTCCCTAAACTTGCCGTCAACTGGCAAATAAGATAATAAACGGAAGTCATCATTTTCATTGTTGTTTCAAAAAAAAATCTGGAGTAAAATATTTATGTCAAAATCTGGCAAAATTACATTATGCGTATCTTCTTACGATTGAAGTGTTCGAAAATAAGTCCGTTTTTTCGGCGTAAATCTATGTGATAATGTGATTGCTCAACATAATACCCATGGCATTGCTTACACATTTGTTTAGGTTGAAATTTGTTTAATTTTTTGTTTATCTTAACAAAAATCGAAAAATCGTGATTCGTTCAGCCACCGGAAGTCAAAATTGAGATCAACATGCATGCTTTACATTTAGACCATAATTACACAAAGGACCTTTTTGGCGACTTTTTCGCCTAAACGGTGAATCTATGTTTATCATGTTTAGGCCGTCCACATATTTTTGGAGACATTTTTTTCGCAAATTTAATAACAGAAATGTTTCTCAAATAAGGGGATCGGGTCAACTCGGGTGTATTTGAGTTTCTCGAGAATCTCGGGTGTATTTGAGTTTCTCGAGAAACTCAGGTGTATTTGTCTATTTTTCAAAATACACCCGAGTTTCTCGAGAAACTCAAATACACCTGAATTTTTTCGAGAAACTCGGGTTATTTTGAAAAAAAGACAAATACACCCGAGTTTCTCGAGAAACTCAAATACTCCTGAGTTTCTCGAGAACTCAAATACACCCGAGTTGACCCCTTCTCCAAATAACTACACCACCTAACCAGTTATCGTAACAACTGTTTTGCTCCAAGTCAATATAATTGAAATTTGTTAGGGTAGTTGGTAAGCTAATTGGAAATTGCTATACGGCCCAACATTGTTAAGATAACTGGTTAGGGGGTCTATTAGGACATTTTTGCCGTTTTTCATTATATTAAAAACTATTTTGATTGTCCAGAGATAACAATGAACACACCCCTAACCAGTTATCTTAACAAAATGTTAACACTTTTTGGTCCGCAAACGTATCGCAATTTCGAATTATCTTACCCAACGCCCTGACCAATTATCTTTATAAAATGGATTTATATTTCCACTTTTGAGCACTTTATGTTAATAAAACTCGTTAGGTAGTGTAGTAATTAACGTGAACAAATTCTGTTATTTCCAAATAAAAAATGTACGCAAAAGTTTTCGTAAATTAAAAAAAAAACTCAAATTTCTCATTTTCTACTCATTTAGGATGAAATTCGATGCGTTCTCCTTCAATGTCGTAAAATGATGCATATTCAAAAAAGGACCAAATTTTAATGGTGGCAATTAGTCAAACTAGAAGTCATTTTTAGTCCGGTTTGTGTCTTCAATTATTCAAGCAATGATTTTTTTTACGTAATTGAGATAAATTTCAAGAATCAAGAATTTTTAGGGAAGACCACATATTCCTATATTTCTGACAAGTAAGTATACACCACCTGTCTACAGAAGTTAACAAAACGATGATGGAAATAGGTGTTAACTTCAATGAATTTAGTTACCTTCTAAGAATTTTGTTAACTTCTAGGAATTTTGTTAACATCTAGGAATTTTGTTAACTTCTAGGAATTTTGTTAACTTCTAAGAATTTTGTTAACTTCTAGGAATTTTGTTAACTTCTAGGAATTTTGTTAACTTCTAGGAGTTTTGTTAACTTCTAGGAATTTTTTTAACTTCTTAGAATTTTGTTAACTTCTAGGAATTTTGTTAACTTTAGTAGACAGTGCTACAAATTAAAGTGGAAAAGATGACACGAATAAACCGTTAACTTCCATGAATTTTGTTAACTTCCGGTCATTTTGTTAACTTTAGGGGTAGACAGGCGCTGTAAATATATAGATTTATATAAATATAGGAAAGTTTGGACTTCAATTTTGCTGATTTTTTAAATAAAACACTCTAAGAGCTAATGATTATCATTTATAATCGTTGTATTTTTAAGCGTAGGTTTTGTACTCAAAAAAGTATTTTCAATTTGGAATGAATTTTTTTTTACGTAATTGATCTGTAATGGTGGTGTTCAAATTTAACTCCGTGCTTCCAGATGATCCTACATTGGGCGTGGTTCCAACACGAATTCGCCTCTAAATCTGCGTTTAAAACGAACCGAATTAGTTGATTTTTATTCATGTAGGGTGTGAACTAATAATTTTTCCCAGTTTTTTTTTTTTTTGCTCGATGAGAACCACATATCTTTCAATTTTTCGCCAAAAAACATCTTAGATAATTATGCGAAAAGTATTTTTGATTTTTTGGGCGTTGGCACTATGACGCTATGGTGTTCTAACCGGATAATGACAGTGGGTGTGCCTCTAAGTTAACATTGCTTACTTGTGAATAGTGTTAACTTAAGGGCGGGTTTCTTCGTTTAATAAATAATCTAATATTAGGTCAATCTGCGTTCATTTATCTCGAAAAAAACGGATAAAATATCCCACAAAACTGCGCTCCCACGCCGATAAATATACGATTTGCATTTTACATGCACTTCCCTCTGTGAGTTAACTCATAGCAGTCCTAAACATAACGTAATCCCGTAATCGCCCCCGCCTAAATATACCAAATGGACCAATATGTGTTTTTTTAGTTTTTATGACATTTTTTTTTTACTCAAAACTTCTCAGATTATTTTTTTTTTCTAATCCTCGTAATTTTACGTCAATTTTTTTTCGACATTATCTATGTACTATAACGGGGTATAATTATGGCCACAAGACGTCACCTGTGGGTAACAGACATCTAAAAAGTCTGATTTTATATAAAAATTATAATTGCGATGCATCATACATTCTAACCGTCAAAATATGTTTTCTCTACATTTATTTTATAATTTGCGTTTTTAAAAAGTCCCAAGACTTCTAATATCACTGATTTTTGTGCTCATCACAATAATAAGTTAACAAAAATGACGCTATGTTCACTTTTGAGCCCAGGTTATTTCAAATAAGTTAACACAATAAAACCAATATAACAAACAAACACTCCAAGAACGAAATTCACTACATCACTTATGCGTAGGCGTCAAGGGTCACATTCAAAAAAAAAATTCTTTATGTTTTGCTTTAGTTTTGCTTTATTAGACATTTTCCTAACCGGTAAAAAAACTTCAATTTAACCAGGTTTATGATAACGATTTGACTTTATGAAAGCGGGGATTTTTTAATTAAAAAAAAATGCGTTCACCAGTCGCATTCTCAAAATAATTTGAAAATGTTTTTTTTTTTTGAAAATTCGATTACTCGTCACGTTTTTAAGCTCTCTTGTCAATTGTGCAAAAAAAAACCCGCTTTCATAAAGTTTAAGCGTTATAAGTTTTAAATATCCGTTTGGCTCTCCGATATCCTAAATAAAGTGTACTCAATTCCATAGTATCTCCAAATGAAAAAAAACATTTCATAATTACTTCAAAAAAAAACTTATTTTGGCTGATTGAAAAGCGAAAACATAAAAATGGGGGAAAATTAATGTTGTATTTGTCACGAGCAGCTTATTCCATACTTAAAACTAGTTTTATTGTATATAAACTTAGGATTCCGGTGACCTATACATATAGACTAAACAATTCGATTTATTACGATGTTTGTAAACTTCTAATTTTATTTTATTTACTTCCGTGATTTGAGACAGACAGAGGTTAACTATTTGCCCGACAAATATTTTTACCAAATACGCTCGAATTGGGCTTTTACAATCCCCGGATGGCACCGTTTGACTTCGTATAAAGTACAAACTGAATAAAGTGTAATAAAACAAATTTCCCCAAAATAGTCGAAAATGGAGCTCAGTACAATAAAGACCATATGAGTCATATGATATATGAGTCATATGATATATGAGTCATATGATATATGAGTCATATGATATATGAGTCATAACTTATGAGTCATAAGTAATGACCTTACAGCCTACTATGAAGTCATTTCTCGCTTTCTCTCAAGTTGTGACCCTTATAAGGTCAAGTCAGTTTTTTTTTTTGCACTAAGAACACGTCAGTCAAAAGAACCATGTTTTTTGGGGAATTTTTTTTTTTAAATCATGTCTTTTTACACTTTTTTTTCAATAAAAAACATCTCTTTTTTGAACTTAGTCGTGGCACTAAAGTCTTATGGTTGAAAAAATAAGTTCAGATGCTTATAAGGTCAAGTCAGTGTTAGCGCGGACTCCGTACGAGGTCTTTATCGTTGTTCTTATCTCAAAAAATTTCTTGCGTGTTGGTTATAGGGTCTGAAGGTTTTGCCTCTATAACTGGGGGCATTATACCGATAAAGAGCTCGTATAAAACCCGTACTAAGGACAATTTATATATTTGTAATGAGGCGAAAAAAAAGCGGGAACATAAGTTTGATATCAAGAATCGAATTATTGATGGTTGGTGTTTTGACAATATGGAATTTAGGAGTACTTTAGATAAATCGCTCGAATTCATGATCCAAGGATTTGGGCGTCACTTAGATGGATAAGAGCTCTTTATAAAACATAAACAAAACTAGAAACAAAAACACCAAACACTCGACTCCTTATATTTAACAAGTCTCCCTAATAAAAAATCCTTTCTACCGTGCCCCCTCTCTGGGACCTACATTTTTGTAGTCAGAAAAAAAAACGGGGAAATGTGCAAAAAGAAAGAAACACGCAACTTGTTTTTTTCGTCGATTTAAGGCATGTGGAGGCCCCGTAGGGAAAAACGGGTATTGCTGACCCCCTCAACTTTTCGAGAAAATTCGATTGCCGGTGTTTTTTGCGTAGGTTGGAGATTTCAAACAGCTCTCTAGGGGGCCCTGGTGGCCCAGATCTATTTCTGAATAATCAGATCGACATAGTTTGACGAGCTCTATAACTTGGCTTTACCAGTTTTTTGAATTATTGCGAATTATTGTGAATTTTTATTGAATTATTGTGAATTTTTATTTACACGAATTTCCCCCTACAAGTTCCCAAAAACTCCTTCCCCCTGAGAGTTAAATGTGTTAACTTTAAAATGTTAAATTAAATGTGTTAACTTTAATGTGTTAAAATAAGTGTGTTAACTTTAAAATGTTAACTTGAATGTGTTAACTTTATTCCCATATGACCAAAATTCGGAAAAAAAAAGTTAGAAACTGGAATTAAATTAAAAGAGTAGATTTCCGTGTAGCATTTGATTATTGAATCCGATTTCTGATTCCACGTTTGAATACTAAGAGTCGAACGGTTCATTTCAATTACATCTGATTAAATTTTCAACATTTTGTTTTCCTTTTCTCCCTTTCGGCTAATGACCCCAGGTGCATTGGCTAAACTGTTTAAAAATGAAGATATAATAATGGTTAACGGAGCCGATGTCAGACAGAATAAAACAAAAAAAAAGAGACAAAAATCGAGAAAAAAAATGTCATATTCCAAGCATTGGGGATTATCCGTTTAGGCCATCCCGCTTATTTTTTATTTTTATTTTTACTCGTTATTCAATTGAACTAAAACTGACCCACCTTAAATTGTCTGTTCTACAACGCCCTAGTTCGAAATGTTTTTTTGCAGTATTGATTCGTAAACCTATTGTTTCGGATTTTGGCCAAACGGATTTTTTTTTGACCGCAAACCTATCATCTTTTAAGAATAATACTTTTATGCCACTTTTTGCGGGAATTAATAAATACTTATTTAGAGTTTATTTCTAAAAATAAACCAAAATAGAAAGTATCGATTACGTAATCGCCTTCTCTATGTATTCTAGATATCTGGAATATTCATACTGTGCATTTGAGTTCAAAGCGAACCCAACCTACGTAAATAAAAAATAAATAAATAAGTGACTGGAGGTATTCTTAGTAAGCAAATTGTTTTATTTAAATGATGCACGTAGGTTGGGTTCACTTTGAACTCAAATGCAGGGTATAAGCAGTTCAACTGAGGAATTCGACGACCAATAAACGCAATAAAAAAGTGATTTAATTGGCCAATGACGAACGAGCTCAAACTGCATTGGCCAATAAGCGCGCGAGATATGCGTCACTTTTGGCTTATTGGTCCCCGAATTCATCAGTTTTAACGCCTTATACAATTTGTAAATTATGAAAATCTGTCAACTTCTAATCAATAACATATGTCATTTAAAATGAGACATTTTATATAACACGCGTTGCAAATGAAAGCGGTTCAAAATGAGTAAAAGTAGTCATGTTCGACCCGCTTTCATTTATAATGGGCGTTACGTACCCTATATTTGGCAGATGACGAATTTTTTTAGAAAAAATAGAAATAGCCTCAACCCTGAACGTTTTCCAAGTCATAATAAAATAAATTAAAATAAACAGCAGGACTTAACTATCAATAATGCGGCCTCCCTATCCCTTTCGATCGTGTATTGAAATTGTCAAAATGAATATTTTCGTCATACAATTAAACTAATTAAACAAAAACAAAAAAATGTTACAATAGCGTTCTCCATGAGAAGATCTTCGAGAAAATCCAAATTAATTCGTCCTTTTGTTTTCTTTTCATGGAATTGTACACGAAAAAAAATATTTGGGTTACACAAAAAAAAAGCGTCCAAAAGACCACAGATTTGCGGAAAAATATCCGATTTAAGCAAAATCTGAAACAATAGGGTTAAAAATCAATATTGGGCTAAATTTAGTAACCAAAAAGTATGTTGTTTTTCACTAGGGCGTAAAATAACTTAAGTCTTGACAGCTTCATTTCGATTGAATGACATTATAGTCACAAAAAATAAGATTTTTAGATTCTTAAAAAAAATACTAACCCTTAGGGGAAATTCGTGTAAATTTTCTATAAATTTTTTCGTCTATAGATTTGGGATATTCCATTTTACTATAATTTTTCGAATTTTACAGCAATTGGTGCAAATCCCCCCCCCTGGGAGTTAATGGATGTTTAGATAAAAAAATGTGTTTAGTCTCGAATTATGTTATATACAATTTATGCCCTTCTTTAAATTGATAATATAATAACAGAATTCGATGACAACTTCCACATTTTTTTTTATCTAAACATCCATTAACTCCCAGGGGGAAATTCGTGGAAATTTCGACGAATCGCTGTAAAATACAGAAAATTATAGTAAAAGGATGCCGCTTAAATCTCCTCATGGCTCATCTCAATCTGTCAACATATGAGTTTTTTTTTTGTTAAGATATGAGGTGTCAAGATAAACTGTACTTGCTTTTGCTATTTTTGAAAAATAAGCGGAAGTCGTTTTTAGTATGCAGATACCATTCTAGATAGTTTCAAATTTAGTTGCCGCTTTAAAAAAATAATCTTTGCACATCTCATTAATATTCTAAAGTTAATAGCCTATTTTGATTATTATATTTTATCTTCCTAAAAAACGTCGCACTTCTCCAGTTTATAGCCGCACTTAACCAGCGCCAGCTAAAATGCAAATCTTATTTTAGCACTGATGGCCGAAATATTTCACGCATCGTGATAATGAAGTGATTTTTAAGTAGATTTTTTTCTGACATCAGCATGCCTTCCAAAGTATTTTTTTCTTTTAGCAAAATATAGAAGAAAACAACTTTGACAGCTTCGAAGCTTAACTTCCAGGGGGAAGTGCGTGTATATAGACACACAACTTGTTTTTTCGTCGATTTAAGGCATATGAAGGCCCCGTAGGGCAAAACGGGTATTGCTGACCCCCCTCAACTTTTCGAAAAAATTACACGGACGGTATTTTTTTGCGTAGGTTGGAGATTTTAAACAGCTCTCTAGGGGGCCCTGGTGGCCCAAATCAATTTGTTAACGACTACGCATTGAGCCGTTAACCGGCCAGTTTTTGAAACATTTTAGTGGCCGGTTAACGCATCCTGTGTATAGGTTTTGCAAAAAAATATTTTTATTCCGATAAAAAGTAATTCATGTGAAAATATTTTGAAATTTTTCTCAAATCAAACTTGTGGGAAACTATAAATATAAAAGTAAATGAGGCACAAGTAGGCCGGAAGTTCTATTTATAACTGATACAGATTATAAAATATTTTTTTTCTTCGCCCAAGACGTTAGATAAATATTTCAGCGTGTTTTTTTCTGTGTTGACAAAGGGTAAGATGTTCCGGACGAATGCAAGTAATCGGCCCATCTAGGTTTTTTATGATTGATTGCCCAACGGGAAACGCTGCTAATTGTGCCCGTTTCCGTTTGGTCGTTAAATTTAGTCGATACGGAAAATATTTACACTTTCTTACAACATACCGTTTTATATTATTGGCGAAAAGAACAACAGAAAAAAAAAATGACGAAAAATATTTGTTTTAGCAAATTAAGCATAATGCCGAACATGGAACAAATAGAAAATTGATTTAGTTTGAAATCGACACATTAACCGCACTCTGTATTTGAAAGCTAAAAAATGAACGCTGCCAAAAAATAAATGGATATTTCGGTTTATTAAGAAAATAAAAATAAAAGTTGGATAGTGATGGGAAGTACTCAAATCAAGAAAAATTCAAGTATAACGAAAATTGGGATGTGATTCGTTGGTTTTCCAAGATTTTATCGATTTTTAATTTAAACGGCTTTTCAGCACCCCAATTTTTCAATTAAAAACGTTTCTTTTTTTGGTAAATTCGGGATAAAACGTTTTCTGGCAAATTTAACGAAAAACGTTTTTGGGACATTTTTTTCGGGTTTCACTAAAATAGGAACCCGAAAAGTTTTTCCGTGAATGTCCCAAAAAACGTTTTTCGATAAATTTGCCAGAAAACGTTTTTTTATCGCATTTATAAAAAAACGTGTTTTTGACTAATTTACCAAAAAACGTCATCCATAGAACTTGCAAAAAAAGTAAAAAAAAAACTTTCTATAGAAAATTTGTATAACCAGTGGTAATTTGTATAACCAGTGGTTATTTGTATAACCAACTGGTTATACCACTTGGTAATTTGTATAACCAGTTTATTAATCACAAAAAAAATTAACCACTTTATACTGATAGGGGTATATTTTCGTCAACTTGACGTTATAGGTGTTATTTTTAAGTTTAAAAACTTTTTCGAATTTTTGAGTCTTGCAAATAAGTTCCTAATTTTTTTTTTCTAAAAAATGAATGCCGGATGACTAAATGGTTTGAGGAAATAGTCAAAAATGGGACATCAAATCCACGTTATGGGAGCGTCTAAACTTATGTAAAGCTGTTTTTTACAAATCAGCTCATTAGGAGTAACTTTTCCAAACGTACTAATAATGTACCGAACTGCTCGTGTCAAAATTAGAGAAGTAAACATTTTAAAGACCCCAAAAATTGCATAATAGATTTATTATTTTACAGTAGATNTCAAAAATTCACAATAATTAAAAAACTGGTAAAGCCAAGTTGTAGAGCTCGTCAAACTACGTCGATCTGACTATTAAGAAATTGATTTGGGCCACCAGGGCTCCCTAGAGAGCTGTTTGAAATCTCCAACCTACGCAAAAAAACACCGTCAATCGACTTTTCTCGAAAAGTTGTGGGGGTCATCAAAATACCCGTTTTGCCCTACGGGGCTTCCATATGCCTTAAATCGGCGAAAAAACACCTTGCGTGTCTATTTACACGCACTTCCCCCTGGGAGTTAAGAATTTCGCATTCTTGACCTCGATACTTAATTTAAGGATTCTAAAATAAAATAAAAATGTTTTTGGTATAAGCCAAAAAAATTCAATGCCGATGCTTTCGTCAAAATTAAATTAAGTCGGCGGCAATAGCGATTGATTTACCTCATTGGTCAAATTCAGAAAACTCTTACCATATTCCAACAAAGGGGGCTGCGTTAACCCTAAGTGTGCGGCCTGGCGTTAAATTATTAGATCTGGGCTTTATTCTAGGTAGTAATTAAAAGCGACAAGTTATTTTACTTTCTTCGTTGCCGAAAAAAAAAACATGAATTGCGCTTGATTCGATTCAATTGCGCCTAATAAGCCGAAAAAAGGGGCAAAAAAAACTGACTCCAAAACAAGTCGCGAGATACTTTGTCAAAAAACAGAAAAAAAAATTACTTGAAGAAAATATCCACTCGATTTAATTTATGCGCGTTATTTGGGGGGGTATATTTTCGTTATAGGTGTTATTTTTAACTCACAGGGGGAATTGCGTGTAAATAGACACGCAACTTGTTTTTTCGTCGATTTAAGGCATATGGAGGCCCAATAGGGCAAAACGGGTATTGCTGACCCCCCCCTCAACTTTTCGAGAAAATTCGATGTGTTTTTGCGTAGGTTGGAGATTTCAAACAGCTCTCTAGGGGGCCCTGGTGGCCCAAATCAATTTCTAAATAGTCAGGTCGACGTAGTTTGACGAGCTCTACAACTTCAATTCGATTCAATTGCGCCTAATAAGCCGAAAAAAAGGGGCAAAAAAAACTGACTCCAAAACAAGTCGCGAGATACTTTGTCAAAAAACAGAAAAAAAAATTACTTGAAGAAAATATCTCCTTGAGTTAATTTATGCGCGTTATTTGGGGGGGGGGGGGGGTAACTTTTCAGTCATCAATTATTATATTTTTGGCGGCGGTTCTTAAAAGTTAAATCGCGAATAAAAAAAAAGCGACACCGACGGCGTATTTGATTTCACAAAGACGCTTTATTCATTTTTGACATCACTTTTCGGTATGAGTTACANCCCCCCCGGAACAGTTTTATATTCAAAAGTACTTATATTATTTTTTTTAACTCCCCAGCGCGCACTCGCAGTTTAATTACCTTTTTTAGAATCTTATATTATAAGAAAATGTTAGTTTAGGGGGTACTGTGCTCTTTCAGAGAAACACTTACGTAAAAACCCGTTTTACAAAAATTGAAATTAGAAATAATTCTTGAAAACGGGTTTTTATAAACCGTATAGATATGACCCATATGAGGAAGATGGTTTCAAAATGTTTTTTGAAAAAAAAAGTCGAAAATATTACGATCTGGTATTCCATTTACGTTTCTTGGAAAATATTTTCTTTTATTTTTCGACAGCAACGTTTTGTCCGAAAACCACAAGTAGAATAACAGACCGTAATAATTTTTGAAACGCTTTATTTTTTGAAAAAAAAAACATTTTGAAAAATTATATTATGCACATTAAAAATATTGATTTTAGACACTAAAATAATTTGAATTACGAGTGCTATTTGGCCCATCTAAAGAAATACAAATTGCAAAAATAACTCGAGATATTTAAGTACTGTACATTATTCAGCGGATTAAAATTTAAACGAAAAACTTTTGGCCAAAAATGTAACATTCATTGTTGACTTTTTAGAATACCATTTTTCTAAAGTAATATTTAATACTAAAATCTGTGGCATCTTATAATGTATAATTTACAGTTTATCATCAATAAAGGACTCATGTCCACGTTTGGCTTATTTTAAATACTTCAATTAAGTATTATTTTATACTCAAAAATTTAAGGTTTTTAAGATAAAAAAACTAAACCAAAATAATATGATTAATAAATTAAGAACTCGACTTTTGTCCTAAACCTAATCCATATATAATAATTTATGACCCAATAATCTCATTTTCAAAACGTAGATCAGCCATATTAGGCTACACCATCTACCAAAGTAAGTTCCCACTAATTAAGTTAACAATCTTCAAGTAAAACATTTTGGAAAGAAACGTCAAAATTCAAGTAAGTTAACAGTTTTTTTACGTTTTTCAGCACTTCCGCCTACGCACTACTCAACTCAGCTAACAATCTTTTAGTAAGTTAACATCTTTTTTCACTTTAATTTTACAAACTTCATTTAGTTTTTAATAAGTTACCACCTGCCAAAAAAGTGTTAACTTAATAGACCAAAAAACATTCAAATCGGGTAGATTGTTACAAAAAATTTGAAAATATTGTTGTTTCAAATTTTTTTTGCCAGACTTGGTTGAATAAAATATTTTTTTTTTTTATTAAAAATTGTAAAATCAAATTTATATTTAGTTTAGTTATTATATAGGTTGGTGAATAAATCGTTTTTTTTTATTTCGAGTGGTTTTAAAAGTTCAAATCGAACGAAATATATATCCTGTAATTTTTTTACCGCAGGTGCTTGAATGCATTTCTTGCAATTTCGTTTTTGGCAGAATGCCGTTTTGAAAATAAGAATATTCCAATCATATAGTTTTTTTTAATTGATCAAAACTTAAAATTGTATTTTTATCTAACCAAAACTGAACTGTATCGGCTCATTTAGAATAAAAGCCAATTGCGAGAAATATAAAATTGGGTGTAAGATTCTAATGTGATTTGGTTCAATTGTCGGTTATGAAGAATGAATCGGCGTCTGGTAAATGACATATTTACCCATCCTACAACGGTACGAAATTTTGAATTGGTATAACGTACAAACTGGATAACTTTTAATCTGAATTAAGGATTATATGTAGGGTATAATTGACATAAAATGTAACTTGCCACGGATCTTTCGACAAATTGCACTTTCTTCATATTAGACGTTATCAGGTTTGTACCAATTCAAACGGTGCATCTACAAGGGCTTTTTTGGGATTATAAAATTAGGAACCAAACCAAAAAAAAAATCCCGGGTATTCATAATCTTTATAGGGTCGATAAATATTATAATTAATGTTAGGAATGCATGAAATTTGAAAGTACATGAAAAAATGACGGACGTGATTTTCATGGATTATTAAGAAGATCAATCGAATATAAAAGCAAAGAGAAAAAAAAAGGTTTTCAGCTGCAGACACTGGAACCTAATTTGAAAAATCTTGTCCGTTTTGGTTTATTTTCGACACCCGTTTAAGCTCCGTGGAAAAACTGCTTTATTTTTCTACAACGTCTGGTCTCAACGATCAAGTGTCATCAAAAAATTAGAAAAAAAATGATCCATTCGAGCTAGAATTTAACTCCGAAAATCACGTCGAAGAAAAATAAATAATCTTGGAGTATTTTTTTAGGTAAATATTTTAATAATTAGGAGATTAAAAGACAGCTAATTTTTTACATCCTGAATGCAAGATGATACGGATTTGCTAAATGTCATTTACACCGCGTACCACATAAAATGCCCAGAGACAAATATAAGATAATTACAAGCAGCGCGGTGAGTTGTTTGCGTGGCTTAAGGACGCCAGCCAATAGGAGGCGCCTATAAAAAAGCATGAGCCAATAGGCGCGCTTGTAATTCAGTTACAGACGCCAGCGCCGTAGTTCTGTAACCGACTGAATACTCATAAAAACAGCAAAAAAGTCAGTAAGAACCATTAACTTACGACAAAAAAGGTTAACTCGCGACTAAGAATCGTCAATTCGCGACTGAGAATCGTCAACTCGCGACTAAGAATCGTCAACTCGCGACTAGGAATTGTCAACTCGCGACTAGGAATCGTCAACTCGCGACTAGGAATCGTCAACTCGCGACGGAAAAGCGTTAACTCGCGATTTGGAGACGTTAACTCGCGACTAAGAATCGTTAACTTGCGAAAAAAAAGTGTTAACTCGCGACTAAGATACGTTAATTTGGGACGAAAAATCGTTAACTCGCGACTAGTAGATAGGTTAATAGTTCTGAGTCAGAACTTCTGACTATGAACAAAAAAATGCAACGTATTTATTTTTCCCGTCACCGTCAAAACAAAAACGCTGTATTCCAGTTATAATTGAGCAAAAATAACGTTATTTGAAAATCGTATGGAAGAAAATAAACAGCGTTGAAGATGGGCATGTTGAGTAACGTACTATTTATTGGAAATACTATTAGTAGTACAAACTACCAACAAGACGAATAGAAATCTTTTCACCATTACGCCTGTCATCTAAAGCGGGTATTATCCGATAGAAATGGAGAAAAACGAGAAAAAAAAAGTTTTTTTCGTTATTTTCGGAAAACTACCGTTACGAAAAAACTGAAATGATAAAAAAAGGCGATTGTTCGATACCTAGTAATTATGAGTCATAATTTATGACTCTATATAGTTATAGTATTGCGAAAACAAAAATTAAATGGTATACACAGGGTGCGCAGTTATCTTGCGAGCAGTTATCTTGCGAAAATTGCCGCTCGTACGCTTATCTTGCGACTTTTCAGAATTTTATTTTTCGGCATTTATAATATTTATATGATATGCACTGAGCAGTTATCTTGCGAAAAAACGCTTATCTTGCGACTTTTCAAGGACCAAGTTCGCAAGATAACTGCGCACCCTGTGTACAGTAAGTCTAGTATCAAAATTGCACGCCTCAAACGCACACAAATTTACTAAGGGCGTTAAATAAGTTTTGCTGTAATCATAACTAAATACTCCTTATTTTTTACCGTCGATTTCTATAATATTGTTTTTTCTAGAATCTTTTTTTTTCCAGAATATTTTTTTTTTCTAGAATCATTTTTTTTTCTAGAATACTTTTTTTTTCTAGAATAATTTTTTTTTCTAAAATAATTTTTATTTTCAAGAATATTTTTTTTCTAGAAAGTTTTTTTTCTTATTATCATGTGTCAAAACTCCAAATTCTTCTCCCGTATTAATTTCTAGAATAAATAGCGGTAAATTTTGAGCTTTGACACACTATATTTTCAGTTCTAGCACTAATTGTTACTGGTATAAGACAGTATGAGCAACCTTATAGTAATAATTATAAGGTATAAGAATATTCTTTTGACACCAAATCGACAATGAAAAGTCTAAAAAATATCGAATAGTCTCAATTAGAGCAAAAATTGAACACAAAAAAAACACCAAATGACCATTAAACATTAATGGGAAGTGATCAGGGCCAGGTAATGTATTGATTAGTTACACTTCTTTTTTTTTGTTTTCTTAATTCCATTGATAATTTACGAGAAGTCTTGCGTGAAAATGATACAATAGAACTTTTTTCATGGAAGCAGGGCAAACAAACATACTGTATGGCATCCCCAAAATCCTCAAACTGTTCAAGTTCACAAAACTTTATATAGTTATTCAAGTATGTTGAAGCTATTAAGTACCGTATGTCGAGCCGGCTCAGTCACAGAAGATCAAATGAGTTTAACCCGCCACCAAAAAGAAAGGAGTTATGTAACATTTTAACGTAATAGACAAAAAACGGGATATGCGTTAAAAAAATTAAATTTATAGGTTTTTTCGCTGTAATGGCACTTTAATTTGTCGATCAAAATATATATACAGTCCCGACCTTCAAATTGTGCAATTTGCCTTTCCGAAAACCGTGCACAATTTGGCAGTCGTTTGCAAAAACATCGGTCTGAAAAAACGTGCACAATTTGGCAGTCACGTAAATTTTCCTGAAAAAGTGCACAATTTGGCAGTCGTGCACAATTTGAGGGTGCACAATTTGAAAGCCGGGACTGTAATCCGTTTTTAGAGTAATACTCATTTATCTTTTAACTTAACAGATACACCACATGCTACAAAAAAGTTGACACTTTCTGAAAATTATTAGTCCTAATAAATCACAGCTGTCAAAAAGTAAGATTTTAGCAGAAACCGTCTGAAATCGTAAACTACACCCCCTAACCAGTTAGAGTAACACCAGTTATCTTAACAAAAATGGGTTATATTAACGCTTTTTCAGTAAATCAGTTGTTAAGATAACAGATTAGGTGGTATACAAAATCTGACAAAATTATTTTTGATACATAAAGACTTTTTGGAAGCAGCATTTTCACTGATTTCATGTTTCAACAAAAAACATCCGCAGGGTCAAATGGTCAATAAAAATACATAAACAAATGGCCGAAAAAAATAAAATAAAATAAATGGGAATCATTAGCGTGAAAACGGAAACAACGAATTACTTCTTACCCGTTCATTTTTATTCAACTTTTGAACGCACAAAACAATAAAGTCAATTATTCCACTTTTTTTTTCTCATTCAATTATTCAAACTCTATTTA
>SCLG01000079.1:94396-106390 GCA_004367875.1 Oikopleura albicans | reverse complement strand
TGCGAGACGCCCATAATTTAATACATACTGTAAACAAATCTCAACGTTTGTTACAAAATTGTTCATGAAATTGTTTTTTTTATAAGGCCCATAATGGGCCGCCCATTACTTTTAAGACCCATTACTTTTAAAATCTTTTTTTTTTGCAAAAAACCCTAGTTTGAACAAAAATTATGTTTACAACAATTCATTTTTAGCAAAAAAAAAAATATTTATCAAAAATTATTTTTAACAACTCATTTTAAATAAAATTCATTGCGACAAAAAAAATAACCGATTGTTTTTAACAAAAATTATTTAAAAAAAAATCATATTAACTACAATTCATTTTAACAGAATTTATTTTTAACAACTCATAAAAACTGCAATTAATTTTAACAACAGTTAATTATTTAAAAAATCCTATTAACCGCAATTCATCTTTAAGATTAATAACATAAATTATTTTAAACGCAACTCATTAACCAATTCATTTTAACACCAATTAATTGCGACAAAAAATATTTTTAACAACAATTGTTTTTTTAATATAAAATTATTTTTTAACAAAAAATCACATTTACAACAATTTATTTTAATAAAACAAAATTTTTAAAAAGGTTGATTTTAAAAAAAAATCATTCAACAATAATAGGTTTTTACAAAATCTATTTTGATTTTTTTACATGCAAAAATAAAACAAGTGTGATTTTTACAAAATAATTCGTTTTTAGTTTTCGAATGAACTTTCTAAATATTACTTAAATCAATATAAAAACATAGGCTAATTGTATACAAAGCTCATACTGGAGTATTAAGTAAGCAGTGCGTTTAACCCCCGTGTAATTATCGGCGATAGAACACCTTTCAAAAATAACAACAAAATCGCCCAAAAAGGGCAAAGGGCGGAGTTAAACCAAATGAATTAAGCTCCAGAATTGGCCTGGCTCAGCCAATTTTTTACTTCAGATTAAGCTTGAATCGTTCGGATAAGCTTATTTGATTGTTTATTTGTTACGGTATATGCACCAAAAGAACACCTTATGTGGCGTACGGTACAAAACATACCAGTCTGAATATCCGTTTTTCCCATTAAATACGTAATGAGAGCGTCGCAAAATTCTTTGATCAATTACCAGAGCACAATTGTAAACAGGGTAGGGTGAAAAGGTCCACGCCAAAAATGCGAAACAAAAACGCCAATGACGTTCTAAAAGTGCACAACAGAGCGAAAATCATGAATATGCACGAAGAATGCTTTTAGTTCATTTTACCCACCGACGTCCTTAAGCTTATCAACACAGATCTTATAGTTCACGCAAAGAGTATGCGCCACGGTAGTTTTTCGGAAAATTATTCGTTTTACAAACAATTTCCTTTTTTTTATAATTTTTTTTTCACCAAAAATCCCTTTTGACGAAAAATCAAATGTTTCAAAAAGCTAGAAAACACTTATATTTTTACATCAACATTTTTCAGAAAAAAATAGTTTCACATCAAAAATTTTTTTTTCAAAAAACAACATTTTTAGTTTCCTTAGTTTATTCACTTATGGTCGTTCTTTTAACCATTATTAATTCACGTAAACAAGAAAGTTACAGAAAAGTCCAAATGGAAATTTCGTTTCCTTTTTCTTGTTTGTTTTGATCAACCCTGAAATCCCCGCTCGCTTCTGATTGGCCCGTTTCCGCACGAAACTAGAGGCAAGCCAATAAAAAATCGAGTAATAGTGTGAGAGCGTGAAACATTTATTTTTTGTCAGAACAATTCAAAGACCTTTTCATGCAAATAAAACATAAGTATATTACATAAATTATCACTTGTACCACAGTTTTAAATAAATTGTAGCAGATTTTTAACATACACCACCTACCTACGTAAGTTAACACCACGTAAGCTAACAAAATTCACGTAAGTTAACAAAATTCATGTAAGTTAACAGTCTGCTCGTGACAACTTTTCCGCCTACGATCTACCCACGTAAGTTAACACCTTTTTTTCCAAAAGTTTTGTTAACTTACGTAGGTAGGTGGTGTATTTCAAGATTTTGGTATCGGCAAACGGTTTTCATTTGCGTAAAAATGATACAAATTTGATGGAAAAGACGTGGGCAACCGCGGACGAGTTAATCTTGAAAAGTGAAATTCATGCTATGAACAAATCTGCCGGGAACTACTTTTCGCGTGATTCGCCGAAGACCTTGAATACGTCCACCACCATGTGGTTGCATCTGTGGTTGGCCATGTGGTTGATTCGGAGGTCCAAAACCGAGATTTATTGATATACCCTTTGAATAGGGTCTCAGTTATAATAATAATTAAGTGACAATTAACGGAAACTTAATTAGAAAATTCTTGAAAGTGTTATACAGTCTTTACTTATTTATCGGACGCTCATTTATCTTAAAATTCTTCTTAAAATTAGCATTTGCCGGTCACTCACCAAATAATAATTATTAAGTACTAAAAATTCTGTCCAAATCGGAATTTGCCCAATAGGATAGTTATAACCAGCTGGCGGTATTGCGTTCTGTTGGTGTTTTTTACCGCCATGTCCCTTTCGCGGCCCATCACATTTCAAAACAAAATTTTCGACTGGGGGACTCGGACTTTGAGGATTGCCATTTGTGCCAAATGGCCCATGAAATGCCCCATTGTTGGTTTCAAATGTAATTGATCCAATTGCTAGTTTTCCCTCGAATCGTACCCGAGTTCCGCTCACTTTTATTATCGTTTCCCCGGGGCTTAAAGTGAAAGTTCGATGATTTCCACCTTGACCTCCAACATGGCCTTGACCTTGAATTTTTATTCCATCGACAACCCAACCAGCATTGACAATAATTGTTTCTTATTTTAGGTTGACATACATAAGTAATGGATAGCACTAAATGTAGCACTAAATATATCACTAAATGTAGCACTAAATGTAGCACTACATGTAGCACTAAATGTAGCACTACATGTAGCACTAAATGTAGCACTAAATGTAGCACTAATTGCGGCACTAAATCAATAATGAAATCAATTTCTGCACAACCCTGACCACCAGTGTTGCGAAAGTTTGCCAACGTCCGATTTTTTCCCAACGCCCCAACGCCTTGAGCGAAAAATTGTCCCAACGCCCCACGCTCTGAACTCGTTGGGAGAAAAATTGCCCCAACGCCCAACGGTCCCAACGCTCTCAACGCGTTGGGGAAAAATTGCCCCAACGCTCATAACGCGTTAGGGAGAAAATTGTTCCAACGCTCCCAACGTTTCCAACACTGATCACTATTATACATGCTTAGTTAAACGTTTTTCGGATATTTAGTAAACCTCCCTTGCTGCCTAGGATGCAATTTAAAATCGTAATCTCTCATTCTGACGTCTTTTAGTAAAATAAAAATGTAGACATCAAAATGAGATCGACATCATGCTAGTGTTTGTTTTCACACTTGTGCTAAAAAAAATTATTTGTTGTTTTGTTGTTTGGCGTTTAAATTAGATGAGGAAGGCGTCGAGCATTTGTCCCATATGTTTTTAAGACTGTATAAACCAATTGTTTGAGACGGAAGAAATGCTCAAAAAGACATGAAAATGGTGTTTACATAATCAACTGATGATTATACTTTGAGAACATCAAATATTCCACACTCGTGAATTAACTCACCAAAAATTAATATTTAACCCTACAGATATATGGAAACCACCGGGAGTAACAATTAGACTTTTTAGTTGAAGCTGACACGCCTTGTATTCAGTTTTAAAGTTTTAAAGAAAATGTATACAGTGCAATTTTTACTCCGGGTCATTTAATTGGGTGTATGCTGAAAACAATCTAATAGCCTTGTTACGATTGTATTTACAAATTTTATTTGAAATATAGATAAACAATCGCGGAAGCCCGACATTTCGGATTTTGACCGGTAATTTTTTTTTTTTGGTTCAAGTTCCTGTTTTCATTCTTTTCAAGCTGAAATTATGATAGCTATAAAACCGCAAACTAATACAATCATGCAACTACTGTGTACAGTTTTTAATAGTGAACTTAGTACAAAAAATAGACCGCGGCTTGGACTTTTACCGGTTTTTTCTAGGGGTTAAATTACTGGAATTCCGTAGTTTCACTTTTTTGCTAAATTTTTAGTACAGTACCCAAAAAGTACTCCAAAAAGCCACTACAGTCCTCGTCCCCGAAACGGGTGGTTGTCCCCGAAACAGGTGGTCTTTTTTCGATTTTTCAAATGATCCCGAAACCGTTGTTTTTCAGATTATTATGAGAGAAATTATGCTTAAAAAACCGACAAGGTAAACGTCCATGACCGATTTTTTTAGCATTAGCAAATAAAAAAATAAATGTGTTAAAGACTATACTTTAAGTGATATCGAAAGTAATTTTAAACAATTTAAAAGTAAAAATATGTAATTATGACGATTTTTAACGTTGAAAATCACTGATGTCCCCGAAATGAGTTGTTCCCGAAACGGGTGTTTTTTTTGTCAAATAATTTATTATCAGTACGATTTTTGAAAATTAGTTTGGAAGTCCCTAATGAGGTAACCGGAAATCACCCAAAACGCCAGAGAAATAATGCTGTCAAATAATCTGCAGCAGTTCGATATTAATGTGTCGTAAAATAGAAATATGACTTTTGGCACGTTTTGGGTACGTTGAATAACATTCTACACCGTATTTTTCGCCAAACGTTTTTGGCCATTTTGTAATGTGCTTTGTACGACAGAAACCGAAACTAAAGAACTCCAAAAACCGAGAAATCTGAAAAAGGACAAAATTTTAAGCTTTCTCTATTTTCGGACTTCTCATTTTGCGCTTTCTGCCCTTTATAACTGCTGCTTCCTTTCATCTTTTTGGTGTTGGAGAAATCATTTGCCGAAAATGAAAAACAAAACAGAGGGAAAAGAAACATAGAAAACAATGCATTCATTTTCAATAAAAAAAAGTAAAGGAAGTCTGTTGGGTAATATTGCCTATATGGTACCATATGTTTTGATAATATTTAATAATGAATTTAATAAATATAATATAAATTATTAATAAATAATGACGACCAGCATCGCATGTCATCGTAATCGGGGTTGACCGTTTTCTACGGATGACCTATTTTCTTATATCGTAATTTAGTCTAAATGAAGTTGTTGAAAAGACAATCGAGCCACATATGTACTACTTTCTTGATATAAATAAATCTTTTGGTTAAATAGCCTGTGAAGGAGGTGGAATATGATTGGTGGGAATAAAACGCGTAGGTAAGATCATACATTGTTATAATGTTGAGTTTTTGCCCCTCCATTTCTCTTTTCATATTCTTTGTATTTGAGAAAATAGTACATATTTCATTTTTTGGGATCTTTATAGACATTTGTAAAAAACGTTTGAAGGACAATTGGGACTGCGGCAAAAACGTATTATAATTTTGATTGAACTACTAGCATGACTGACTTGAAATTAGCTTTGTGTGATTATATTCAAGCATGAAATTATTCGCGTTCCAACGAACCGTTTTCCAGGGCTAATTTAAAAGACGAGTTTTATGAGAAGAACAAAGTACTTCATAATTAACTCCCAGGTACTCTTTTAGACAGCATAAGAATAGAAAGTTCAACAAACTTATGTACGACAATCAAATGTACATTTTTACTAAATTAAATTTTCATATCTTAATAAGAATACAGTTGTGTAAACCATATCGTAACGGTTGTGGTCAACTGAAAGGGAAAAAAGGTCCAGAAATATCTGGAAAGTAACCCATATCATAACAGTTTTCGGGTGTTGAAAATGTTACGATATCGGCTATATGCTAAACACTTTGTAACCACCTAACCAGTTATCTTAACAACTGTTTAACTTAAAAAGTGTGAAAATAATTAAATTCTGATAAGATGATTGAGTAGGGCAGTTGGAAATTGCGGTACGTTTTGGTCCAAAAATGTTAACTCAATTTTGTTTCGTTAAACTGATTAAAAGGTGTGTAAAATATGGAAGAAAATATTTAGCGCAGTATTTCCTAGTATTGAGTTTTTACTTTGGAATTTGGAGAGTTGGATACATTTTCTGAACTAGGAAAGATTTGGGAAATAAATGACTCATCAATTAGAAACAAACTATCAAGATAAAACATAAACGCGTGTTACGGTAATAGTCTTACGTCTAAACTATTTTTGACTCTATTGTACGGCGATTGCGGTTTGAAAAAGGACTCCATGATAATCACAATCCAATATAAAAACTTGCATTTTGTAAGTCTACGATCTGCCACATTTTTTAAGACATTTGTATTATGTAAATTGCCGTAAGCGTGATATGAATTTTTGGTATTTGTAAATTTTGGGTAGCTTATATAATAGTTCGTTTGGTAGAATTCAACAAGACTGACAGTTAGAATGCTATGTAACACATGCTATGTTAAACGTGAATTTATTAGAGCCAATCAGAATAACAGATATCTAATAAAAAATAAGTTCCTTTCAAACACATAAAGTCCTTAATCTCAATAAGGACTCACTTAATATGGACGTTTTCTTCCAATACCGACGCTTTTTTCGAAAAAATGAGGGTCCATTTGGGTTGGGTTGGGTTTTCGTGGACCCTAAATTTCTTTATTTTCTAAATTTAAATCAAACAAATGTAGTGCGTTATCGTGATTATTAATGAATTATAAGCGTGCATGTATTGTTTTGACCAAGTTTGAGTAGTAACAGGGGGTCGCGATAAAATTTGGACGTAATATTCTCAATAAAAAAAAGTGACACAATTTGTGATTCTATTTGAATTGTGTGTCAAGAGAAGCTATCCAGTTGCAACCAGCCAATCAGCGCCGCCTCTCATCTAACCGCTTAGCCAATTATCACCCGCCTCTCATCGCCCGCCTCTCGCTTGGCATTTTTTTCAAATTGAGCTAGCCCCCTCACACTAGATGTGGTGGGGGAAATGAGAATATTTTTTGTCGAGAATATTACGTCCAAATTTGATCGCGACCCCCTGTTATACCAAAAATTTCGTGAGTTATCGTGATTAATCGGGTAATATGCCTGTATTATAAATGTCAAAACAATACCTGCATGCTTATAATTCATAAATAGTTTGCGTCTCACACACTGACGTGAGAGAATGCTCCACTCGTTCGGGTCAAAAACGTGAAAAATTGTTTCATTTGTTGATTCCATACATTTCGCGCAGGTATCCGGCGTTTGGCTATGTTTGTTGGCCTCAACTGCAGACTGGTATTGTATAACTTGTATTGTATAAACCGAGCCCCTTGTATTGCCATTTTCAATTTGATATTCCGTTTCATAAATACAGTCTATACGGGAAATTCCGTCCAATCTGTTGTGGTCAATTTTCTGCCAGTGGTCATCAAAATCACCGGACAGTTTTTCGGGGTGTCTATTCCTCGTATGCGAAGGAACGGTTTTGCGTCGTTGCTGCCTATGGCAATATTTGCATTCGACGAGTTTTTTTTTTTGGATCGAAAAAGTCTCATTTTTTGTTATATATAATCGAAATATGCAACCTTTTCAATACTAATTAGAGTTAACGCCCTTAGTGGACATGATTACAGATGCGCATTGATTGGGGCACGTGTCGGTTATTAGTGTTCGAAGAAATTGCCGCTTTAAACTAAATTTTGGACCCAAATGGCCCCGATTGGACCCAAATTTACACATTTTCGGGTTCAAAACGGGTCCATTTGGATTGGAAAACGGGTCCATTAGGGCTGGGTCCACTTTTTAAACAATTTTTGTCGACCTCTATATCTAAGGTTCTGTAATTTATTCTCCGTTTTAAGGTTTCTCCGTTTTCAAGTTTCTTCGTTTGTAAAGTTCAGAAGTCACCGAAAATCAAAGAAACCTCAAAACGGAGAAAATCTTTAACTCTTCGTTTATTGATATATAATAGCGATTTAAATCGATTTTATCAAAATTTTCTCCGTTTTCCGTCTACAAATGCGAAAACGGAAAAAGCAGGAAAACGGAGAAACAGGAAAATGGTGAAACAGGAAAACGTAGAAACATGAAATCGGAAAAAAATTCTCCATGTTCATGTTTCCCGGTAATCTGTTTTTCCGTTTTCAGGTAGTGTCATTTACAGACGTCTCTAATCGACTCTGACCCTGTGAGTCTAGGTTGAGTTTGTCAGTCAGAAAAAAAAATTATTTTTGTAGGGTATGAAAGGGATTTTTGGATTGTAACTACTCAACCGATGTATGAAAGTTAGTAGTTACGGACCCTAACTTACGGTTTTGTTTAAACCGCTAATAGCCAGCATGTAAATTGCTTTGCATTCTTCCGATTGTTTTTCCGGGTCATTTGGTTGTTTTCTTTTGCGTTGAACACTTTGGGGATGTCTAGGTCCTAATTGGTCAGGTATTAACTCTCTTTTGAACAATCTTGACTGATGTGGCTCGAGCGGTAAAGCCATTTCCCATCGGGTGCAGTTCTTTAACTTCAGTCACCAGTGAAACGGGATACTATTTTAGAGAGTATACTCTATTTGCATTTGATCATTTTTATTCGAGCTCGAGCAAAATGTGATACAGAAAAGAAAGGAGGCCTGAGTTTTATACTCAAATGGCCATCTTGATAATTTTCTTGTGACCTGTTTTGATTTGTCACAGATACAATAGATTGCAGTTCATAAGATTGGGCAGATGAATTAGGCCGTGAAAATGAAGCGGAACAGACTCCGCTTCAATGTTACAAACTCTGACCACTTGGCGCCCTCTAATAGACAAAATTATTTTTGGACCTAATGAACGAGTTACCACGCACAATATTAGTGCGTTAAGAAGTTTCAAAAAAAAGTGTCGATTTAAGGGAAGATTGTGCAATAATGTACGAAGTAGTGTATATATTTGCCACTTAAAATTCGCTTTAATAGAAGGCCTGACTCAGACAGCCACATGTACTGCATAAAAGTAAAGAAAGCTAAACAAAAAGTAGACTATGGTTTAAACTGACAGTTTTTTTTTCGTTGTCGAATTGTTAAAAGTGAAGTGATGCTTTATTAGGCGAAAGACAAAAGAAATGAACTCTTGATCGAGCCTAGCTTAAAGCAACTCTTTCATTCCATATCCAAATAATATTTTTCGGTAAGATTTTTTGTACCTTGTGATAAATGGATTTGTCGAAAAAAATGTGTTTTAGCTTGTTATAATTATCACGGACCAATCGAGAGCATTTTACGAGAGGTTTATATGTACAGGGGTTTGAATAAGGCCCTGCTGAATAAAGGTTGGCAGAACTAAATAAGGGTCGCTAGAATTGAATACTGGTTCTTTTTCCGATAAAAATATTTTTGCTCCAAATAAGGGTCGCTGATTTTAACATGCTTCCCATAGGCCTTTTTACTATGTTCTGTTTATCAAATAGCGCGTGAGGCGTGAGCCACCATGTGACTCTTTTTAACCTGTCTGTACCTGGTACACATTAAATGGGTTTCGAAAAACCCATTTAAAAATGTCGGCTTAGAAAATTCCGGTTACAACATCGAACAGTAAAAAAACGCGAAATCAAAAAAATTCGGAAGAGTTGTAATTATAATAACACCCCCTGCGCTGTTATCGGGTATAAAGTTTGAGAAAAAAATTGATCGTTTACGTAATTTTTACCCGATAACGGCGCGCGGCGCAGTGGTAACTGGAAAACTTTCGGCAAAATTTTGACAAAAGTTTCACCCGATATCGGCGCAAGGTGGTGTATATGTAGATAGATAAAGCCCAAATTATAGGGTTAAAGAGTTTTGCGGCTGATCAAAAATATTACAATCTTTGTTAATTGATTTTGCTATACAGCAATTGTTCGATAAGAAAGGAAAAAGCTGAACAATGAACAATATCAAATATAAAATATCAATGAACGTACATTGCTTTACTCAGATATAAAAAAAACAACACAAAATTATCTTTTTTTGTTCACACGGGGTCACTAGAGATAAAAAAAAACTTCAAATCCATTTTTGTCAGATTAGAGGCTGATTTTAAAGATGAATTGCTCGAAGATGGGTAGAATTGTGAAATCAACAGATAATTACGAATAGTTTACTTAGCGAAACCATGGCAATGTGCTGAAGCCATTATCAAACAACGAAAAAAAAAGCGAAAAAAAATTTTTTGGAGAGCATTGAGCGTCTCCGAACGACTACAATACAGAAGAACTATCAAAGACGCATTATACATTTTCCGGATTTTCAAGAGAGACGTAATTTTTTTTATTTACATAAGTCTTAATCAAATTCGACCTGAATAATATCACCTGTATTTTTTATATTTTATCAACAAGGCGACATTTATGGGCCAATTGTGCATTGCATGTGTACTTTGGTAAATTTGTAAAATGGCATACGGATCAATAAAGACGCAAAATTACCAAAATGGTAAAGTCAGAGGAAGTAGAGATATACGCGATTTGACGGATCCAAATTACGCGTAAGTACCCTTTTTATGTTATGAAAACGGATTTTTTGGGAAATTTTAGGACATTGACGCAGAGCAAATATACTACGGCATAGTCACATACCGTGTTTCCGCGTTTGTTTAAATTTGATTTTTTCGCAAATAAAACGGCTGTAATTTTTTTTTTTGCAAGCAAAAAAGAATTGGGCCAAATACGAGTATTTTTTTTAATAATTTTTCCGAGTTTTAGATACTTGCTTTTTTCATTCACGCATCAGAAAATAGGCAGTAGAGAAATAATGATGCGAGGTGAAACTGGGTTTAGAATAGAGAAATAATATACGCAGTCTTACTCCTACTAAGGACGTTTTTTCCAAAAAAATTTCCTCCTAAAAAACTATTATGTTGGATTTAACTCGACCAGTTCATAATGCCGCATTATTTATGCGGCATTTATGCCAGTTCATAATAAAAAAATCCCAGACAAATCTTAATACTCCGCTGCGTAGTTATCGGGCCACCCATTATTAGTTTTGTTACTCAAGCTGTTTTCGAGCTGTTTTTTCCAAAATTTATGGGAACACCAATCTTAATATGTAAAGCAGATATGAGGCCAGTTTTTCATGACGATAACAGGGGTAGTAAAATATGTAAAATGTTTGCCAAACAACGATGTTGGACATTATCGTTGTTGATGTCTTAATGAAAATCTTCTAAAATTCGAACTTTTTTAGAACAACGGAAGCGCTAATTATATTTGCATTATGTGATAATTGTCAAGAATTACTTATTTGAATAGATTTTGTTAGAGGTCAGACTTATTTAACTTTTTCAGTATTCATATTGTATTTTCTATTTTCTACGAAAGTTTTATTTGACATAATAATACCATAAATTACAGTCCGTAATAAAAAATAAAATGGCTCCAAAACTAGATAAAAAAATATTACTAGAACAGTCCTTACCTCCAATATGGACAGTTTTGATGCTCGAAAATAACGCGTTTTTAACTTCAATTTGCGTCAACGTAGGTTGAAAAAAAAATGAATGACTGTTTGTGTTGTTGCTCGAGGGACTATTGTCGGCGGCTGATTGGCTACGTTTGTATTCCAGTCATTAATTACAGTCATTCATTTTCTTCAACCTACGTTGACGCAAATTGAAGTTAAAAACGCGTTAGCGTCCGTATTGAGGGAAATTGTCATAAAGTTGTTTTGGGGAAATTTTTTCACAAAAAACGTCCGTATTCAGTGCGTCCTTTTGAGAGTTAAACAAATATCCATAAAATTATGTTTGAATTAGCCTTGACCTAGATTACATTATCCATCACAGTGTTTTACAGTGTTTTTGTATATTTTCAGGGTAGTTTTTAATTTAAAATAATTTCAGCGAATTGAGAAAACCCAGAGTGGTAACATTTTACAAAAATGGCGACAGATATTTTCCGGGTAAACAACTACAAATAACCCCTCATCGATATTTGGATTTTAATGAACTCATGAACGACTTAACGAAAAAGTTAAATTTGCCGTACGGAGTCAGGAATGTGGAAAAATTTTAGCGTATACATTTCCCCCTAGGCGTAGCTACGCCTTACTCGCCATTTGTTCCCTTTAGGAGTTAAA
>SCLG01000079.1:48644-76960 GCA_004367875.1 Oikopleura albicans | reverse complement strand
AAATATAATAAGAAAAAACCGTGTTTTACTCTCGAAAAACATTTTCAGAAGAGACTTGATTTCGTGACATGCCACTCAAAGTTGATTTGTTGAATCCTTCCTTAGCTGACCAACGTCGATGTCACAAAAAGAAGCGGATTGTTCAATCCCCTAACTCCTACTTCATGGACGTAAAATGCCCTGGATGTTACAAGATTAAGGTAATTGAAATATAGTCCGAAATGGGTTAAATGACAGGGGTTGGTTATAACTTATAACTTAACTCCCCAAGGGCCCTTTTTACGACGATTTAAGGCATAAAGATGCCCCTTTGAGCAAAACGGATATTGCTGACCCCCATCAACTTTTCCAGAAAATAACATTGACGGTGTTGCCGATAATTTTTACTAACCGGAAGTCCGGTAAAAAATAGCCTTCTTAAAGACTTTGGAGATATTCCTGTAGACTCCGGAGATTAATTTGAGCACAAAAAAGTTTATGTCCATAACAAGACGTATCAAACGCGTTTCGTCAAATTTTAAGGTTCCCTCCATTATTTATAAATGTATGCCTTTTGGTGCTTTTTAGTCCCCAAATTGCTACTTTGAATTTGCTACTTTTAAAACCACCTGACGTTGGTTTAAAAAAAAATAAAACTGCGTAATTAAGACTGTGTTTTCGCATGCTCAAGTGACTGCAATTTGCACTGGTTGTCATATGGTTCTGTGTCGTCCAACCGGTGGAAAAGCACGACTCACCGAAGGATGCCATTTCAGAAAGAAACAACACTAGAAACAGACAAAATTGTAATTTAATTATTTCAGGCATACATATATACAGTCCTTACTAATTTATCAGACGTTTTCGGTTCTCCAAAATAGCGTCACAAACAGGTCCATTTTTCTATTTGAATGGCCCCATTTTGGCCGGAAAAGCGTCCGAAAAAGGAGCAATCGTCCGATAAAGGACTGTATCTTCCTGTACAGGTCAATTCCGGGACGACGTTGCGATTTTGAGCCGAAGTCCCATTGTGTCACGGAATCGGACTTTCGCCTCAAATTTATCACTAAAAACCGTCCCGGAATTGGACCCTGGAATTTTTTTTATTAATAAATAGCATCCTGATGATTTATTTTAGTGAGGGTACAAACGCACAAAAAAGAGGGAATTAAAACTCAAGAAAATCAACCCCAACTCGGATGAAGAAATCTTCAAGTCATCAAAGTTGATCAAAAAAAAAATCTTTTTCTTGAGATATACATTTCTTATTCGCATTTGTGCTGCGTATACATCAACTGTTTGGCTACCGCATGATTAAACAATCTGCCATGCATTTCTCTTTCTTTTTTTTTTTTGACCGACACAAACAGAAAATAAACGATTGCGGAAAACCTAAATGTAGTCGAAGCGTTGACATTCTTTTTTCCAGTAGTCCAGAACCCGGTTATTGCACTCGGCCCATATATCAATATTCGTGTGGGCCCTAAAATTGTCCACAAAATATATATAAAAAAAGCTAAAAAAATCAATAAATTGTAACCTTGCCCTGGCAATCATAATCATNATTGATTTACATTTTGATTTTTCAATTTTTTTAAGCATTTAACGATTGAGAAATCAATATTGGCAAATCTGTGTAATCTAAAAAAAATCGGACGTTGGTTTTCCTGAATCTGCTTAGTTTCGTTGCGGTAGTCTAAAAAGCGGCGGTTTAATGAACTTTTCTAGAATGGAAGTAATAGATTTAAAATCCGATCGGTCAACGGCGAAAATTTCAACTTATGGCGCAACGGTAACATCATGGGTTAACCAATCGGTGGAGAGGTTATTTTTGTCCTCTAAAGAAACGCATTAAAATTTCCATTTCCACGTATAGTACCACAAAGAAATTAAGTAACGCGAAAAAAATAAGTTGTCTGATTTCCAAACCCCTGTAACATCAGATAGTAGGAATTTCCGATTATATTTAAAATGCAACCAAAGCCAAACTTGACGGCAGTAAAGCCATTAGAGGTGGAATCCCTTTAGTTTTTCCAAATTTTGGTCCCTGGAAAAATGGCCCTCAACACGGCTTCGCGCGAATTTGTAACTGGACCGTCGAAGATAAAAAGGACGACTTTGTTATTTTATCTTTGAAAAACTCAAAAGAGACCGAGCAAATGTGGAATCATCAATTTCTCCTAAGGTATACAGGAGTGGTTCACAATTGGCCTACGAAATATACCATTAAATATTATACCGTACCATTACATATGTTATACATTATGTTAAACATATATACCGCCGACACACGGTAACCACTACGAGACATTTGTTTAAAAAAATATTACAAAAAATCGATTTTGGCTGATTGTTTTTCTCCTTTGACATATAATAAGAATTCTTCCGGGGGGTTATAAGGTCAGCCATTTGGACCGTTATGCGGTCAAATAAAATTATGTATTTTTGAACTTTTTTTTTTGCAGAAGACCTCGCCTTGCTCGCAAATTTTTGCCGATAAAATCATGTCTTTTTCAACCCCTTTTTCAGATGGTTATAAGGTCTTATAACATTATATGTTTTTTTGAAAATGCATTTATGGTCTTTTTTCTTCAAGACCTTATATACAACCCTCTGTAATTATACCACCGTCGTTCGATTAGTTAAATTCCGTGTATTAATATCGTGAGCGTTTTGAGGACCACCCCTGTACAGTTCGACTGGAAGATGACAAATTATTTACGATTTTAACCGTTGAAAATTGCGGATCAGAAGAGTTTGATTTTACAGCATTATTACACACCTATCTCCTTGTTGATATTCCATCACTTACAATTGGCGGATTTTTGGGCGCAAATTTAACGGACTCCTTATCGTGCAATAAACGCATTGAGTCATCCGATTCGATCACAATCTATTGCAATGTNGCAGAAGACCTCGCCTCGCTCGCACATTTTTGCCTAAAAATCATGTCTTTTTCAACCCCTTTTTCAGATGGTTATAAGGTTTTATAAGATTATATGTTTTTTTGAAAATGCATTTAAGGTCTTTTTTCTTCAAGACCTTATATACAACCCCCTGTA
The DNA here is from genome assembly GCA_004367875.1 of Oikopleura albicans. NCBI lineage: Eukaryota > Metazoa > Chordata > Appendicularia > Copelata > Oikopleuridae > Oikopleura > Oikopleura albicans. Next base: position 73,919 of record SCLG01000079.1, on the reverse strand, counting down.
AATACACCACCGTCGTTCGATTGGTTAAATTCCGTGTATAAATTTCGTGAGCTCTTTGAGAACCACCCCTGTACAGTTCGACTGGAAGATGACAAATTATTTACCATTTTAACGGTTGAAAATTGCGGATCAGAAGAGTTTGATTTTACAGCATTATTACACACGTATCTCCTTGTTGATATTCCATCACTTACAATTGGCGGATTTTTGGGCGCAAATTTAACGGACTCCTTATCGTGCAATAAACGCATTGAGTCATCCGATTCGATCACCATCGATTGCAATGTCGACCAGATTTATGAAAATGTGGACAAACATCAAATTGTTAAATCGAGCAATGGAACTGTTGAAGTTCATCGTCACGGTTTACCTGGTAAGTCTTTTTATTGGTTCAAACAACTGACAAACCGTATGGGGACTCTCAGACTGTGAGGCTTTCAGCAATTTTCCTATGATTTGTAACGCTTTTCTGTCGTGACCCTCACAGTCTGAGCATCCTCATACGGTAATTTGTCAAAAAAGGTCAAGTCAGATTTTTTCCAGGCTAGGGTCTAAAGGTAACTTCAAAATCATGTCTTTTTTGGAAAAAAAACTTTAAAATCATGTCTTTTTGCTTTTTTTTAGGTAAATCTTTTTGAATTTTTTTCAAGGCCTATTTTTGATGATCCAAATTTTTTCAGATGGTTATATAGGCTCGGCGTCTTTTGAAAAGGAATTTAAGGTTGTATGATAATTTTTCCTTACGACCTTATAACCAATCCCTTTTTAAAGCTTTGCAATGTTAAAAAAAAGTAAAATAAACGATGATACCCTAGATGTTGTACTTTGGAATCCGTGGGTGGAAAAGGCCCAACAAATGTCAGATTTTGACGATGAGGGTTACAAAAAAATGGTTTGTGTTGAGCCAGGATTTGTCTCAACCCGAAAAGTACTGAAACCGGGCGAAAAATGGACCGGATCGCAGTGGCTCAAGGCTTCATAATCTTATTGGATTGGACATTTATCCAACCAAACAAAAAACAAAATTTGCAACTGTTCGCTTTCAACTCGATGCCTTAAACGGTTAACATTATGGTTAACAATTAATCGCAAGTTCTTTCATTCATCCAGCGCCGTTCAAGAATTCCCAATATCTGATATACACCCCCTAACCAGTTATCTTAACACCACTTATCTTAACAAAGTGAGGGTTATCTTAACACTTATTGGACCGAAATATATCGCGATTTTCAATTATTTTATCAAATGCACTACGCAATTATCTTAACACTTTTGAGTTTTTTTTTTTTGGGTGTTAAGATAACTGGTTAGGTGGTTATAATATTTCCCAAAAGATCATATTAACCTTCTTGCTCATATTTAGAGTCAGCTACCAGGGCTGAACAACCAGTTAAAAAAAATTTCGCACAAAATGAAAACAATTAATTTTGTTCCAAACTGCACATTTTGCCAAACAAAAAACGTCCATATTATTTAAGCATTTTGGACTTCTTATTTTGCTAACTAGCAAGGCTTCTTGAAAAAAAAAACCGCTCGAGGGCGCTAAAACACATTCTTTCGCAATTGCCCACAATGCGCCGTTCTAAAGCGAATTTGTAAGTTCAGTTAGTTGCCACCGAACAGCAACCTTTGCGGCATCGTAAACTGCTATCACTGCGGTTTATCATCTACAGCGGGGTTGGTTATAAGGTCTAAGATTTGGTCCGATGTAAGGTCTTTTTTGTACAAAGTGATCTTTTTGAGACTCAAGTCGTATAACCCTCTGGCACATTTTTTATATATAATCATCACTATTTATAATTTTATCTATATAATCATGTCTTTTTCTAATTTTTTCAAGCACCTTAAGTTTTCATGTCTTGTGGTATTTTTCCTTGGGACCTTATAAGTTATAACCAACCCCCTGACATCTTTTTGGTGAAATGAAAATAAAGTCTTTGAATAAATAATATGAAAAAATATTAATCGGTAATAACTTGATTACTAATAAGGGTCATAACTTTGACTTGAAGAAATAATCGCATAGAAATGCGGCATAGGTTTAATTAAGAAATATTTTTGTTTTAATTTGGACTAAAAAGTGTAACTGATATTCTGCCTGTACATGACTTATTTTCTGATTTATTAATTTTATTTATTTATTTAAAGGCAGTTATGCGGCATAACTTATGCCCTTTTATGCGCACTAGATACATTTTCATAATTTATTTTAGTTGAAACCTAAAATCAGCTTTTTTCATTGGTGACAGTAATTAGACAAATCAGCAATTCACATGTTATTGATATTGACATAATCCGAATATTTTTTTTAACGGAGGAATATATAAATTTAAATATATGTAATTACAGTTCTTACTCCTAATTGGTTCCTTTTTTTGGGNGGTCGTTTTCGGTTCTCGAAAATAGAGCTCTTTAAAACAGTCTATTGGAATAAACCGTCCCAAATTGGGAGTAAAGACGTTGTACACCTCTTGCGCACTTATCGGGCCGTTCTTCCCGCCTATGCTCTTATTGGGTTTCAGGAAAGTGGCCTGATAAGTCGACAGGAGCTGTATTTAAATTATATATCGCCTATTGGTTCTCGTCTATGAATAACTGTGCTCTTTTATTGTGCTAAACTATACAATTTGTCTATGACCGGTTTATTACAATACAAATTCGGTTTAATTCAAAGTTTTTATTTATTTTTTTTTATCAATTTTCCGTTGTTGTTTTCTGTAATTTTTTTTTATCTCTTTTATAGAGACTTACAGGGGGTCTGGTTATAAGGTCACAAGGTGTGACCGTTATAAGGTCAAGTCATCTTTTTTGCACTAAGGTCAAGTCATTTTTTTCAAGATAAATCATGTCTTTTTTCACTTTTTTTGGGTTTAAGTTTAGAACTCGAGATATACGTTTAGAACGACAGGGGTAAACACGGGTAATATTGTTTTTTTATATAAATTATTTTTTTTTCACTTTTTTGGGTTTTTTCATTTTTTTGGGGTTGACCTTATAACCAGACCCCCTGTATCTCTTTTATAGGTGAATACAAGGTCAAAATTTGAAAGATAACGAATGAAACATAATGGGGAACCTGGTTTATTACAACTGTGTTGAAAACTCGTGGCTGCATTTTTCATTAATAGTGTCCGTTTTTGACCTATTTCGATCTTTTGTTTTTAGATGCCACCTATACGTACAGAGGTTATAAAGACAGAAACAGTTCGGTCTTATGAATACATCAATTTCGATAATGAGAAGATTTACATGATGATAAGTGACATTGCTCGTGATCCAGATCGTTCATCTATAATTAATTCTTCTCTCTTTTCGTGGCTTTTTCCCCAAAACGCAAGTGGTGCAAAGATTCCCCATTCATCCATAATCGCTTTTGGCAATGAGTATGAGTTCACCGAAGATGGAATTTTAATGAAGCCAATGCCCCAAATTCAGAAAGACCAATATGTTCAGATTAGGGTTACAAAAACTCTCCTTCAAAAGGTCATAAAAAGGTGGTTTACAAGATCAGCCATTGTGACCGTTATAAGGTCGAGTCTGTTTTTCAAAGGTCTTACGATTTTTCCTGGGAGTAAGATAAAATCAAAAACTTCTGATATTTATAAGTATTTAGTAAGGCATATATGCATTTTGGGAAAAAAAATCTTTAAAATCATGTCTTTTTACGCTTTTCTCGGCTGAAGACCTCCCATTTTTTCCATAAAATCATGTTTTTTACACTTTTTCCGCATCTTTATGGTCTTATGGCGGAAAAATTTTAGTGGTCGATTTTTTTTCCAGTTGGCTATAAGGTCAAGTCAGTTTTTTTCCAGTTGGCTATAAGGTCAAGTCAGTTTTTTTCCAGTTGGCTATAAGGTCAAGTCAGTTTTTTTTTTTGAAGTACATTTTAAGGTACTTTATAACCAGAACATCCCTGTATATTTGTTAGTAAAATATTTTTTGCCTTCGGACATTTTAGGCCTAAAATATAAATTTTCGGTATAACGGTCTTTCAAAAATTTTTTTGGAACCCTATCACTGATTCATCAGTTTGAAAATATCCTAAATCGGTCGGCGACGGATCTAGAACAATTTCTGAAAAGTTTGCGAACACGTTTCAATCGTTCGTCCTATTCCTTATTCTCATGCAACTGTAACCATTTTTCGGTAAAAATCCTGCACTTCTTTGGAATCGATACGGAATTTATACAGTCATTACCGACGTACGGTAAGGAGGTATTGAATAGGAATGTAGCTACTTATGAAAAAATATCACTAAAACAAAACTAAAACGGGGTCATATTTGATGCTTAACTCTCAGGGGGAAGGACTTTTTGATAACCCGTAGGAGAAAATTGTGTGCATATATGCACACACTTAAAAATTAACAATAATTCAAGAAAAACGTGCAAAGTCAAGTTGTAGAGCTCGTCAAACTACGTTGATCTGACTATTCAGAAATTGGTTTGGGCCACCAGGGCCCCCTAGAGAGCTGTTTGAAATCTCCAACCTACGGAAAAAAAAATACCGTCAATGTAATTTTCTCGAAAAGTTGAGGGGGGGGGGTCAGCAATACCAATTCTGCCCTACGGGGCCTCCTTATGCCTTAAATTGACGAAAAACCAAGTCGTGTGCATATATACACACACTTCCTCCTGCGAGTTACACAATCCTAAAGGATACCCCTGTACCAAAATTGGTGCTAACTTGAGGGATCTTTATTTCAATTTTAAAATCGTTTAAACAAGTTGCCACTACAATCAGATCAGTGAAAGTGGCTAGCGGACTTGGGGTGGGTGGTGTTATTGGCGGTATTGGGTCAATGATTGCCGCAGATGTTGGCATGGCAACCTTAACCGGTCTCGTTACGACCGGGCCAATTGGTGCTGCCGTCGCTACAATTAGCACAGTCGTGGTTGGTACCGGGGCAGCTGGTTTAACTGGAAAGGTTGTGAACAGTATTTATAATACAAGACGAAAAAGTTCAAGGCTTGGCGTGTTTTCTTTAGTATAAGTTACCTACAGTCCTTACTCTCAATACGGACACTCAATAAGGGTTTCTTCCAATACGGGCGCTTTTAATGAAAAAATGTCCCAAAATACAGTCGAAAAATGGACACTATGACAATTCACTCCAATACGGTTGGTATAAGGTCAAGTCCTTTTATCTGGTAATAGAGTCAAGTCAGCGTTTTTGAGAAGCATGTTTTTGAGGAAAAAACTTTGAAATCATGTCTTTTTACGCTTTTTAGGGCCTTTTAAACTTTTTTTTGGAATCTTTATTTCGTTAAATAAAGTATTCATAACAACCTTAAAAAAATGGGGGGCAGACAAATTTTCCAAATGGTTAATGGTTCAGTTTTCAAACGTGCATATGACCTATATAAAGGTCGAGTGATATTATTTGGACTTGACCTTATGGCCACGCTCTTTTGTATTATTATTTTTGACCAAATTTTGAAAACACCTGATAGTATTGAGTCTCATCAAGAAGAGCGACCGCCGTCACCATCAGAGTTTGATCCTTTTTAATATTTATCAACAAGATTATTTCGAGTTAGATAATTAAAGTTAGTCTAATGAATCATTAGTAATCATAACTGTAATTGATTTACAGTTTTTTTTATTCAAGTTCAGTGCGAAAAAATTCAAAGACTTGTTACGATATTATATCGTCGATATTCCCTGAAAGTTCTTTGCAGGGGGCCTGAAATGTTGACCGTTGTAAGGTAAAGTCCTTATAACTTATATTTGACCTTATAAGTTATAACCAGGCCTCCTTATATTTACTTGACAATCAATAATTGTGTTCCGGATGTTTAATGCTAATTTGAAATTAGCACTTTTGTCAGCTGCTCTCTTCATTTTGTTTGTTTTTTCTGATTCGTTACAAAATTTGTTATACAAACTGTTCCAATACTTTCTAGAACGTGTTGTTTACAATTAAATTACTCTAGAATGTGTTGAAGTAATGTTTTTGACATTTGGAAAATTTGATGTTGCCTGATTCGTTGCCACTGTTTGCGAGTCGAAGGGCCCGCTCTGGTCTCCTGGACACNTACAAACGCACAAAAAAGAGGGAATTAAAACTCAAGAAAATCAACCCCAACTCGGATGAAGAAATCTTCAAGTCATCAAAGTTGATCAAAAAAAAAATCTTTTTCTTGAGATATACATTTCTTATTCGCATTTGTGCTGCGTATACATCAACTGTTTGGCTACCGCATGATTAAACAATCTGCCATGCATTTCTCTTTCTTTTTTTTTTTTGACCGACACAAACAGAAAATAAACGATTGCGGAAAACCTAAATGTAGTCGAAGCGTTGACATTCTTTTTTCCAGTAGTCCAGAACCCGGTTATTGCACTCGGCCCATATATCAATATTCGTGTGGGCCCTAAAATTGTCCACAAAATATATATAAAAAAAGCTAAAAAAATCAATAAATTGTAACCTTGCCCTGGCAATCATAATCATATCCTTACTCGCGTGATGGAGTGTAGCCCAACTTTGTCCAACTGGAAACTTTACGATCCATGCTTCGATTGCAAAATGTAGACAAGAACGTTGGAATATTTTTTAGAATGCAACGATTTCTCTTCTGATTTCTCCACTGTTGAAATATGCTACGAAATTTTTTTTGATACAAAATGTAGATTACAGTCCTTACTTCCAATACGGACATTTTCGACTGTTTTGGGGACATTTTTTCACAAAAAACGCCCGTATTAAGAGTAATGACTGTAACCTGTTTTCTAGTTTACTACGTCGTTTGATTTCCAATTTTAACTCCTTGATCGCGTGAGATTTATTACCGCGAAAGCGGCCGATTTTCATAATGTATCTCAAATTTTGGCGCGTTAAGCCACAATAGAAATTGTTAAAATACCATAGTACATTCTGGAAATCGACCCCGTTGGGACAATTAATCTGACGCGTTCCAGGAGTGGTAAATTAAAAATCTTGCGACGTAGTGACTAGAAAATGTATTGATTTACATTTTGATTTTTCAATTTTTTTAAGCATTTAACGATTGAGAAATCAATATTGGCAAATCTGTGTAATCTAAAAAAAATCGGACGTTGGTTTTCCTGAATCTGCTTAGTTTCGTTGCGGTAGTCTAAAAAGCGGCGGTTTAATGAACTTTTCTAGAATGGAAGTAATAGATTTAAAATCCGATCGGTCAACGGCGAAAATTTCAACTTATGGCGCAACGGTAACATCATGGGTTAACCAATCGGTGGAGAGGTTATTTTTGTCCTCTAAAGAAACGCATTAAAATTTCCATTTCCACGTATAGTACCACAAAGAAATTAAGTAACGCGAAAAAAATAAGTTGTCTGATTTCCAAACCCCTGTAACATCAGATAGTAGGAATTTCCNCGGATCAGAAGAGTTTGATTTTACAGCATTATTACACACGTATCTCCTTGTTGATATTCCATCACTTACAATTGGCGGATTTTTGGGCGCAAATTTAACGGACTCCTTATCGTGCAATAAACGCATTGAGTCATCCGATTCGATCACAATCGATTGCAATGTCGACCAGATTTATGAAAATGTCGACAAACATCAAGTTGTTAAATCGAGCAATGGAACTGTTGAAGTGCATCGTCACGGTTTACCTGGTAAGTCTTTTTATTGGTTCAAACAACTGACAAATCGTATGGGGACTCTCAGACTGTGAGGCTTTGAGCAATTTACCTATGATTTGTAACGCTTTTCTGACGTGACCCTCACAGTCTGAGCGTCCCCATACGGTAATTTGTCAAAAAAAGGGGTCAAAAAAGGTCAAGTCAGATTTTTTCCTTTTTACTAAAAGTAATTTCAAAATCATGTCTTTTTTGGAAAAAAAAACTTTAAAATCATGTCTTTTTGCTCTTTTTTTTGCGTGAATCTTTATTTTAATTTTTTTCAAGAACTGTTTTTGATGGTCCAAATTTTTTCAGATGGTTATAAAGGCTCGGCGTCTTTTGAAAAGGAATTGAAGGTCGTATGATAATTTTTCCTTAAGACCTTATAACCAATCCCTTTTTCAAAGATTTGCAATATTAGAAAAGTAAAATAAACGTCGATACCCTAGATGTTGTACTTTGGAATCCGTGGGTGGAAAAGGCCCAACAAATGTCAGATTTTGACGATGAAGGTTACAAAAAAATGGTTTGTGTTGAGCCAGGATTTGTCTCAACTCGAAAAGTGCTGAAACCGGGCGAAAAATGGACCGGATCGCAATGGCTCAAGGCTTCATAATCTTATTGGATTGGACATTTATCCAACCAAACAAAAAAACAAAATTTGCAACTGTTCGCTAAGCGAACTTCGCTTACAACTCGATGCCTTAAACCGTTAACATTATGGTTAACAATTAAAGTTCTTTCATTCATCCATCGCCGTTCAAGAATTTTTTCCCAATATCTGATATATACCCCAAGCCAGTTATCTTAACACCAATTATCTTAACAAAGTGGGGGTTATCTTAACCGTTATTGGACCGAAACTTATCGCGATTTTCAATTATTTTACCAATTTCCCTACCCACTTATCATAACACTTTTTAAGCCGTTTGGGTGTTAAGATAACTGGTTAGGTGGTTATTATATCTCGCAAAAGATCATATTAACCATCTTGCTCATATTTAGAATCACCTACCAGGGTTTAATAACCCGTTCAGAAATTTTCGCACAAAATGAAAATAATTGATAAGGAACATTTTATATCCCTTTTGTTCCAAACCACACCTTTTGCCAAAAAAAAACGTCCATATTATTTGAAGCAATTCGGACATCCTATTTTGCTAGTCTCGATTAAAAAAAAACGCTCGAGGCCGCTAAAACACATTCTTTCGCAATTGCCCACAATGCGCCGTTCTAAAGCGAAATTGTAAGTTCAGTTAGTTGCCACCAAACAGCAACTTTGCGGCATCGTAAACTGCAGTCACTGCGGCTTATCATATACAAGAGGTTGGTTATAAGGTCTGGGATTTTGTCCATTATAAAATATTACGACCTTTTTTCTATAGAAATCATGTCTTTTGTACACTTTTTAAAGCACTTTAAGGTTTTATGGTCTTTTTTCAATAATACCTTATAACAAAATCAGTTTTTCAAAAGTGCAATAAGATCAAGTCAGTTTTTTGGGCTTGGCCTTATAACCAGACCCCTGTAGGTGATATTATGCCTGTACATGACTTATTTTCTGATTTATTTATTTTATTTATTTGAGGGCATTTTATGCCCTTTTATGCGCACTAGATACATTTTCATAATTCATTTTAGTTGGAACCTTAAATCAGCTTTTCTCATTGGTGAAAGTAATTAGACAAATCAGCAAATCACATGTTATTAAAATTGACATAATCCGAATACTTTTATACGTAGGTATATACAGTCCTTAACCATTTATCGGACGTTTTCGGTTCCCGAAAATAGCGTCCAATAAATGAGCATCCTCACAAAAGAGGTCATTTTTTATTAGAATGACCCCATTTTGGCCAAAAAAGCGTCCGATAAATGAGCGTCTGATAAATGGTGAAGGACTGTATTACAGTTTTTACTCCTAATTGACTCCTTCTTTTTGGGATCGTTTTCGGTCCTGAAAATTGCGCTGTTCAAAACATTCTATTGGAATAAATTGTCCTAAATTAGGAGTGAAGACTTTGTACACCTCTTGCGCACTTATCGGGCTGTTTTCCCGCCTATACTCTTCTTGAGTTATTTGAGGAAAGTGGCTCGATAACTCCACTGGAGTTATATATCGCCTATAGGTTCTCGTCTATGAATAACTGTGCTCTTTTATTGTGCTAAATTATACAATTTGTCTATGACCGGTTTATTACAATACAAATTCGGTTTTAATTCACAGTTGTTATTCATTTTTCATTCATTTTCAGTTATCAATCGTTATTTTTTTTGTGTTTTTTTATCTCTTACTTTGTAGTAAAATACAAGGTCAAAATTTTGGATTTTTAGCGCCGATACCCAAACGTGTAGATTACACCGGATGCCGTTAAAAAATAAATAAATTTTTAATAGAGAAAGATAATAAAAAAATTAATGATAACGGCGCAGTGCTTTACACATAATGATGTCTATTTCGGAAAAAAAATCCCAAAAAATTGAAAAATACCGGAGTGAAACATAACAGCGTACTGGGGGGTCTTGTTATAAGGTCTCAAGTTGTGACCGTTATAAGGTCAACTCACTTTTTTTAGACTACTAGTAAGGCCAAAGCAAATTTGCAAAAAATCTATAAAATCATGTCTTTTTACGCTTTTTTTGAGATGAAGACCTCCCCCCCTTTTTCTATAAAATCATGTCCTTTAACATTTTTTTTTCTCTAAATTCATGTCTTTACTATATTACAATTTTTCTTTCACATGTTTATATGGTCAAGTCAGTTTTTTAACTGCATTGACGTGTTTTTTTTAGTCCCTAATTTCGGAGCCTTGCACTGTCCAACAGGTACAGCCCAGACCATACACCCTATGGGGTCGCCCAATAGCCCAAAATGATCCTGAAGGACCACTCCAACTAAATAGCAAGGTTTCGTGACCAAATAAGACCGTTACCGGAAATGGCAGCCTTAATTAAGGTTAAATATTTTTTGGGCTTGACCTTATATCCAGACCCCAACTGTTTTGAAAATTCGTGGCTGTATTTTTCATTAATAGTGTCCGCTTTTAACCTTTTCGATCTTTTGTTTTAGATGCCACCTATACGTACAGAGGTTATAAAGACAGAAACAGTTCGGTCTTATGAATACATCAATTTCGATAATGAGAAGATTTACATGATGATAAGTGACATTGCTCGTGATCCAGATCGTTCATCTATAATTAATTCTTCTCTCTTTTCGTGGCTTTTTCCCCAAAACGCCAGTGGTGCGAAGATTCCCCATTCATCCATAATCGCTTTTGGCAATGAGTATGAGTTCACCGAAGATGGAATTTTAATGAAGCCAATGCCCCAAATTCAGAAAGACCAATATGTTCAGATTAGGGTTACAAAAAGTCTCTTCAAAGGGCATAAAAGGGTGGTTGGTTATAAAATCAGCCACTGTAACCGTTAAAAAGTCAAGTCACTTTTTTCAAACGTCTTATAAGATGATTATTTTCGGAACTAAGATCAAATCAAAAACTTTTGATACTTATGCTTTTTAGGAAAAAAATCTTTAAAATCATGTCTTTTTGCGCTTTTTTTGGATGAAGGCCTCCCATTTTTTCCATAAAATCATGTATTTTTACACTTTTTGCACATCACTTTAGACCTTAAGGTCTTATGGTAAACAAATTTTAGTGGTCAAATTTTGTTCCAGATGGCTATAAGGTCAAGTCAGTTTTTAGACCTTGACCTTATAACCAGAACAACCCTGTATATTTTTTAGTAAAATATTTTTTGTCTTCGAAAATTATTTTATATGTTTATAAGGTCTAATGGCCTTTCGAACATAAATCCCTATTATTATAGTGGTGACTGAAGTGGGATTCGAACCCACGCCCCGAAGATATTAAGAAACAATTGTATCTTGTGGATAATGGTACAAAATTTTCAAACGAAACCCTTTAGATTACTAAATTTTAAAATATAGTGAATTGGAGCAAACTGCTGAGCAAAAAAAAACGATATTTTCGCCGTTTATTGGAAAAGTTTCGGTGAAAAGTTTGAAATCGAACTTTTTAAATCAGATCATTCAATCATCACGGTCAGAAAAAAGTGCTCCGATAAACCTAAAAACAATTAGGTCGATAACTCGTAAAGCGTGGCGTTCAACAAAAGTCCAGGACCTGCGAAAAAAAAGCGACCATATGTTTCAAGCAATTATAGGATAAATCACCTGGTTCATTTTTGGCCAAAATTTCCGGAATAAATAATGTCCTAGAAGGGAACTAATAATGAGACGGTATTACAAATTAAAGAAGTGTCGTGAAAGTAGAGTCATTTTTACGTAAATGTTGCTGTTGATTATAAATTAAGTCTTATATAATTTACGACAATCCCTTTATAATATTGGAGACACAGAGCCTTCAGCGGCCTCCCAGCACAAATATGTAGATGCCTATTATTATACAAGACCTAAGAGGCAGTCCTTTAATATTTTTATCCGAAACAAAAAATGATATTTGGTTTCAGTCAATTTTTTTGGAACCCTATCACTGATTCATCAGTTTGAAAATATCCTAAATCGGTCGGCGACGGATCTAGAACAATTTCTGAAAAGTTTGCGAACACGTTTCAATCGCTCGTCCTATTCCTTATTCTCATGCAACTGTAACCATTTCTCGGTAAAAATTCTGCACTTCTTTGGAATCGATACGGAATTTATACAGTCATTGCCGACGTACGGTAAGGAGGTATTGAATAGGAATGTAGCTACTTATGGAAAAATATCACAGAACAAAACTAAAACGAGGTCATACTAGATGCTTAACTCCCATGGTGAAGTGCGTGTATATAAACACGCGACTTGTTTTTTCGTCGATTTAAGGCATATTGAGGCCCCGTAGGCCAAAACAAGTATTGCTGACCCCCCCCCTCAACTTTTCGAAAAAATTACATTGACGGTATTTTTTTGCGTAGGTTGGAGATTTCAAACAACTCTCTAGGGGGCTCTGGTGGCCCAAATAAATTTCTGAATTGTCAGATCGACGTAGTTTGACGAGCTCTACAACTTGGCTTTACCAGTTTTTTGAATTATTGTGAATTTTTTAAGTGCGTGTTTATATACACAAATTTCCCCTTCGGGTTCCCTAAAACTCCTTCCCCCTGAGAGTTAAGCAATTCTACAGGATGCCCCTGTAACTAAATTGGGGATCTTCAATTTAATCGGTTAAACAAGTTGCCACTACAATCAGATCAGTGAAAGTGGCTGGCGGACTTGGGGTGGGTGGTGTTATTGGCGGTATTGGGTCGTTGATTGCCGCAGATGTTGGCATGGCAACCCTAACCGGTCTTGTTACAACCGGGCCAATTGGTGCTGCCGTCGCTACAATTAGCACAGTTGTGGTTGGTACCGGTGCAGCTGGTTTAACCGGAAAGGTTGTGAACAGTATTTATAATACAAGACGAAAAAGTTCAAGGCTCGGCGTGTTTTCTTTAGTATAAAAGACCTACAGTCCCTACTCTCAATACGGACACTTAATAAGGGTTTCTTCCAATACGGACGCTTTTAATGAAAAAATGTCCTAAAATACAGTCGAAAAATGGACACTTTAAGACAATTCACTCCAATACGGTCGGTATAAGGTCAAGTCAGTTTTTTGCACTAAGGTCAAGTCAGCGTTTTTGGGGAAAAATCTTTAAAATCATGTCTTTTTACGCTTTTTAGGTCTTTTTAAAGTTTTTTTGGAATCTTTATTTCGTTAAATAAAGTGTCCATAACAACCTAAAAAAGTGGGGGACAGACAAATTTTCCCAATGGTTAATGGTTCAGTTTTCAAACGTGCATAAAGGTCGAGTGATATTGTTTGGACTTGACCTTATGGCCACGCCCTTTTGTATTATTATTTTTGACTAAATTTTGAAAACACCTGATAGTATTGAGTCTCATCAAGAAGAGAGACCGCCGTCACCATCAGAGTTTGATCCTTTTTAATATTTATCAACAAGATTAATTCGAGTTAGATCATTAAAGTTAATCTAATGAATCATTAGTAATCATAACTGTAATTAATTTACAGTTTTTTTTTATTCAAGTTCAGTGCGATAAAGTTCAAAGACTTGTTACGATTTTTGTTACGATATTATATCGTCGGTATTCCCTGAAAGTTCTTTACAGGGGGTCTGAAATGTTGACCGTTGTAAGGTAAATTCAGTTTTTACCTTATAACCAGACCTCCTTTTATATTTACTTGACAATCAACCGGATGTTTAATGCTAATTTGAAATTAGCACTTTTGTCAGCTGCTTTCTTCATTTTGTTTGTTTTCTGATTCGTTACAAAGTTTGTTATACAAACTGTTCCAATACTTTCTAGAACGTGTTGTTTACAATTAAATTACTCTAGAATGTGTTGAAGTAATGTTTTTGACATTTGGAAAATTTGATGTTGCCTGATTCGTTGCCACTGTTTGCGAGTCGAAGGGCCCGCTCTGGTCTCCTGGACACTTATCCCTGGCAAGCATGGAAGCTACGAAGAAATCCTTTCAAGTCACCCTCAAATGGAGCATACTTTGCAGGTACCTTACAAGTTATAATCGGATTTTTGGACTTTTTTTGACTTTCAGCATCAAAATTTTAACATTTTTTGTGAAACATACTATACCTATATTATATAGGCTATATACCGGCGTGATTAGTGCATCGAGCTCTTTCTTACGGACTCATATTCATCACATTTTCGAAATGTTATCTGATGGCTATTTTTTTATAATGTTTATAAGGCTTTGACGAGTTGAAATCGCCGTTCGTGTAGGCTTTAGGATCAATAAACTGGAAAGTTGCGGGCACCCTAATTATAATTTTCTTTAGTGGACAATCCGTCCTGGACAACAATCACATATGAGGAAGTCTCATCTTATTCAATCTACAATTCCTACATAACCGACCTGTATCGACCTGCACTTAGCTCAACTCAAGTAAGTTACTTTCCGAGATTTTGTATATGACTGATTTGAACTCCCTGGACTCCAAGGGCACTTTAGTTTTTTTCGTTAACGAAAAACGGAGAAACAGGAAAACAGAGAAACATGAAAACGGAGAAAATATTCTACAGAAAAAAAAATTTTAACTCACACATATGATGCCGTTTGATGCGTAGATTACCTTGGTGAAAAAAAAATAGGAAAAGAAGATACGTTTGGGCGCTAGAGAGCATATTAGAGTCCATTTTCGGCAAATTTTCTCCGTTTTCTGGTAGTGCCACTCCAGGGCCTGGAGTGCTAAAAAATTGAAATTTTAGAAAGTTATGAAAACGGTCCGTAAAAATATTTTTCTTTACATTGGTGTGGACTAAGAATGGTTATTTTTAGTGTCTGGTGTCAATATTTCGGATGCACAATGAAACAGTGAATATTTGGACTCATCTTTTTGGCTTTTTATTATTTTCGATTTTGTTGCCATACGATTTGTTGATCAGTCTACCGGAGATTGGTTCCGGTTACTCCTTTTATCTCACTCATGCTGCGTTTGCATCAACTGTCGGCTTATTTTTCTTTCTTTCTGCTGCTTATCATATATTCAGGTAATCATAAAAGTAGTTTATAAGGCACCGCCTAAATTGGTACAGGGGGTTGGTTATAAGGTCAGCCATTTGTGCCGTTATAAGGTCAAGTCAGTTTTTTGAGTATCATCTTTTTTGGGGAAAAATCTTTAAAATCATGTCTTTTTACGTTTTTTTTAATGAAGATCTCCCCCCGCTTTTTTATAGATATCATGTCTTTTTACACTTTTTTTCTATAAAAAAGTGTCTTTTTTAACATTTTCTAGAGTGAAGACCATAATTTTTTAGGGGAAATCAAATGTTAAAATAAATTGAACTTTCTCCTAGCATTAAGGTCTTATTGTGGAAAAAAAATTCTGGTTGGTTATAAGGTCAAGTCAGTTTTTTCAAAGTGCATTAAGGTTAAATCAGTTTTTTAGACTTTGACCTTATAACCAACCCACTGTGACGACTTTTTTTTTCACTGTTGCAAAAAAAGTCGTCTGTGTTTTTTTGGAAATATTTAAAAGTATTGATTTTTAAATGAATTAAGTTGCCATCCAAATGAGTCCATTGTCCGTCGGTGGTCAGGATTCGACCAGTTTGGATTGTGGACAGCGATCATTGGCTGTTATATTCCCGGCCTAAGATTGGGTCTTTGGTGTATTCCAGAAGTTAACTGGCTTTATTCTTGCACTATCATTTTAACTGGAATCTCTGGCATGATTTTGCTAACCGGATACAAAAGACATGAAATTANTTTTTCTTTCTTTCTGCTGCTTATCATATATTCAGGTAATCATAAAAGTAGTTTATAAGGCACCGATTAAATTGGTACAAGGGGGTCTGGTTATAAGGTCAAGTCATCTTTTTTGCACTAAGGTCAAGTCATTTTTTCAAGATAAATCATGTCTTTTTTCAGTTTTTTTGGGTTTAAATTTAGAACTCGACATATGCGTGAAGAACGACAGGGGTAAACACGGGTAATACATTTTTTTTATAGAAATCATGTCTTTTTTTATTTTTTTTGGGTTTAAATTTAGAACTCGACATATAAGTTTAGAACGACACGGGTGGAACACGGGTAATAATTTTTTTTATAGAAATCATATCTTTTTGGACTTTTTTCTTGGAGTGCATTAAGGTCAAGTCATTTTTTGGGACTTGACCTTATAATCAGACCCCTCTGTATTATAAATTGGCTATAAATTGGCCGTTTATTTTTGGAAATATTTAAAAGTATTGATTTTTAAATGAATTAAGTTGCCATCCAAATGAGTCAATTGTCCGTCGGTGGTCAGGATTCGACCAGTTTGGATTGTGGACAGCGATCATTGGCTGTTATATTCCCGGCCTAAGATTGGGTCTTTGGTGTATTCCAGAAGTTAACTGGCTTTATTCTTGCACTATCATTTTAACTGGAATCTCTGGCATGATTTTGCTAACCGGATACAAAAGACATGAAATTACTTATTAATTTATACAGTGTTTTGGCACCGATTATTTCGGAGAAATACGTTTTTCGAAGGAAAAGTTATTCGAAAAACACGTTTTTTTTATACGGAAACCTTTTTTCGAGGAATTTAACTGAAAAGCTTCTTCTCCAAAAAACTCGTATACACAGGGTAACCAGTTAACGGGCACTTCTTGGGTCGAAAAGTTGCCAGTAATAACACAATCTCGCTAACGGGTCGCTCATTTTTTAACCGGCCCGTTAACTGGTACTTACATAGGCGAGATTGTGTTATTACTGGCAAATTTTCGACCCAAGAACTGCCCGTTAGCTGGTTACCCTGTGTATACGAGTTTACACTTGTATGAAATAAATAACAAATTATTTTTGTTCGTTAACCTCGGTGCCGCCAGTTTTCCGCCAGTTTTTGTATCCCTTTGCAGCTATTGGCCCCTGCATCTCGTAATTATTCGTGCTTAAAATACGTAATGACGATGCTCTTAGCTTCAACTGGCTTAATCCCTCTTCTTCATTGGATCGCAAAACAAGGTCTCCACAGTTCCGAAGTCGAGACATTTCTGCCTCAAATATTAAAATTTTATACCTATATCTTACTGGGTTCATTGGTATATTTAGCCCGCTTGTTATGGATTATGAAACACGAAAATACAGTCCCTCGCTAATTGCAGAACAAGCGTCTATATAGAGTTGACATGTTCTCTTGGAAGTTTTTAAACTCATTTTATTTCGAGACCTTTAACGGTTAAAGTTAAACCCATTCATATATAGCGACACAATTTGTGTAACTTTCACTTTTTCAACATTACTAAAAATAATATTTTTTCGAGATCTTTCTACTCATAATTTTTACATTTGAAAATATTCGTAAAAATACAGGGATGATGTTTATAACTTATACGACGAGGGGTGTGGTTATAAGGTCAAGCCGTCAAAACTGTCTCGGCCATAGGCCAAAACAATTGACTTGACCTTTTAGCGGTGAAATGACAGACCTTATAAATTATTCACCGCTAAAAGGTCAAGTCAATTGTTTAACCCTATGGCCAAGACAGTTTTGACGGCTTCACCTTATAACCACACCCCTCGTCGTATTTTTGTATAAAATAAGACGTTGATGTTATTTTATTTTCTAGCCACCCTCTAATATAGGGGGTAAGTCATTAGGTCTAGGATTTGGTCCGTTTTAAGGTGTGATGCTCATTTTTCACTAAGGGCTTATGGTATTTTTGAGACTAAGGTCTCTGGTATTTTCGAAATCATGTCTTTTTAGGAGAAGAAACCCCATAAAATCATATCTTTTTACACTTTTTTTTTCTAAAAAATCATTTTTGATTTTTTTTTGTTGCACTTATATAGACTATAAAACTATATTATAATATAGACTATAAAACACATGATTTTTTTGAAAAAAAAAGTGTTAAAAGATATGATTTTATGGGTAAATCATATTTCTTCTCTTAAAAAAACATGATTTTGAAAATACCAGAGACCTTAGTCTCAAAAAAAAACCATGAAGCCTTAGGACTGTTATAATGTCGTGCCGTGTCTAGAAAATGCATTTAAGGTATTATGGTCTCTTTAAAACCTTATAACCAACCCCAATGTAGTATATATTTCTGTTTCATAATCCAAAGAAAGCCTGAACGCTTTTCTCCAGGTGGCATTCTAAATTTGGTTGGAAATAGCCATAATATATGGCACATTGTTTTGGTTGTGACATTAATTAATTGGCGCCATGCATTACTGGAAATGTTGAAGTATCGAATCGATGTCCCATGTCCACATTGATGAACTTGGAGAAAATCCACTTGAACTTGTAAAAAGAATAAAACAAATAAATAATAGACGGTTGTTACATCATTTTGTTACAATATTTATAAAGCCCATTTTAGTTGTTACGGCTCCGGTTGAATTGGGTGAATGTCTAACTGAAAAAAAATAATCAAAATAAAATAAGGACTAGAATTTTAAGCAAAAAAATGGCTGATGTAAAAAGGGGGAATACACGGGGCGTTATAAGGTGTGGGAGTTTGTCCCTTTTGAGGTCTTATAGCCATTCGTATACTATTTTTTTTAATTCTAGGGTACTATTAACTTTCTTGTAGGGTACTATTTTAGGGTACTTTACATTTTTTGCACGAAATCATGTCTTTTTGAACTTTGTTCATGGTAAAGACCAAAAACGGTAGACCTCGAACATGAATTTTTCAATGAATTGATTTTTACCCACGACCTTATAACCCCCTGTTTGAAAATAAAATTTAATAATAGGTTAGTAGGAAGGTATAATTTATTTGGAATACATCCGAATTTGGCATGAATCTTGTTTAAAATTCCAAAAATTCAAATTTTGCCGAAAATATCTAGATTAAAAGTACATTTAAATGGCAAATACAAAAAAAATGATTCCAGAATTATTGGTTAATAATATTTTGTTTTCAAATGAACCGGTGGTGAAACTTGTACATTCGTTTTTATCCCAATTGATATTTTTGAATAAACCGGTAAATGACCAATTGAACAACAATAGTGCTATAAATATTACACAATTACATATTACAACGTTTAGGTTTATTATCACCAGATTAACCTGCTCCTACTGTACATCTTCCTTGCTCTATTCGACTTTATCCTAAACTTTCCGATGTCTTGACTATTAATGAAGGTATAGATGACTTTCAGGCCAGTCCATTTTTTATTTGTCCAAATTTAGATTCTAAATAAACTAAAAATAATAAATAATTTTGGCACCGCGGTCTTTTAGAGAAAACGTTTAAAAGACTTATTCAAAGAAAACTTTTTCTTCGTTGAAGTTTTTATGTTTCATTTGAAAAACATTTTCTTGAAAAAACTCGGTGTATATTATTTTGGCATCGGGGGTATTCGGAGAAAACGTTTTTTGGATAAAGATCGCTTGAGGGGCTAAGGTTGTAAAAATCGACAAAAGGTGCGACGTGTGTCGATAAACACCGTTTGTCGATTTTTGAAACCCTAACCCCTCATGTGGCCCTTCAACGGTCTTTTTCCGACAACCCCTGGTGCCTATTATTTTATGAGTTTTTTAGTTGTTCCATTGAAATACTAAAAATGCCAAGATCATGACTTCTGTAGCTTGTTCCCCACTGACCGTTATTGAATTACATAAATGCTCAATTAGGACGCATTTAACATTAGGCTGCAAGAAAAATAGGATTTCAGGAAATGCATTTGGCAAATGATATAGGGCAAAATTGGCATCGTCAGAATCCGGAATGTGTTTTTTAGAGAAATGATATATTGTAAAGTTTATAGTATATTTATAAATAAATTGTCGGCGGATTACCCTCCTTCCAGAAAACACGTTACCCGGATTTCGACATAAAATTTAATCCTGATGAATCCTAATTCCAAAAACTATTTCTGGACTTTTTTTACCCAGGCTAAAATACGGGACAGTTTGCCACTTTAGTTCCCCGTACCAAAAAATACCCTGGAGGGCGCAGTTGGGCTCAACTTTTAATCGAATCAGTCGAATTATTTAGAAAAGATCATAAAAAACGCCCGGAATGAGGGGGTTTATGAAAATACGATCCAGACAAAGTACAAAACATCCGAAACGAAATTGATGTATTAATAATATAGGTTATTTTGGGCCATATTGGTGTTATTACTTATTTAAGCAAATTATATTTTATATGTGTATATAGGTGTATGATAGCCTAGCACTTTTATGAGCCATTTTTTAAAACAAGAATAGCCAATCAAGAAATAAAAGAGCTGATAAAATATATATCGGTCGAATCCGTTCATAATATTCCGGACGTTTAATGCAATAATGGCCAAAAAACTTTTCTTTATATTTATATAATATCCCTTATTTACCTAATTTCATATTTAACTGTCAGGAACTTCCTGGAAAACCTCTATCAATGTTGATCGTGTTCAAAAGGTCATACATTTCTCAGTTTGTGTAGTTTTGCGATTTTTTTTTTCTCGTGTTCTTATTTTGAACCTTATTTTGGTGCGTTGTTAATCATGACAAAAAATGCAAATTTTAGTCAAATACTTTGAATGTTAGTGATAAAAATGATAAAATACAATAAAACTAGTTATAAATCCTAAGGGCCCAAGTGGCATATCATCCGTAGTGGTCCATTAGTCCAAATTTGGACTAAGCGCACGCCCTTGTCACCATTTTAACTCCTGCGGACCGGTCATATTTTTTCAAAATTCCTTTTTTAACAAATTATTGCGGACTAACTAATTAAACTATCAACGGTTTATTTCGGTATTTGACTAAAATCAGAACAAACAATATTTAAAAAAAAAAGCAATTATATGATGTGCAAAGGATGAAAGTTTAGTACTGTAGCCTCAAACTGACAATTTTCGAACCAATTCTTAGGAATTTTTACGTTTTTAGGCCGTTATCCACGTTTGTGGATCAACGGTCCGCAGGAGTTAAGTCGCAAATTTTTTACACAAGTTTTTTTTCGTTGTAAAATTTAACTAGAGCCATTTTTAAGCGATTTTCGATTAAGCCCGGTTTACAATCATTGTCCGTCTATTTAGAGCGTTTAGTCCAAATTTGAACTAATGGACCCCTGGGAGTTAAATAAATATATTGAAATATTTTTCCGCACTTAGGACCAGTTTTCAGGTGTCAAGTGAACCTCCCTATAAATTCAAATGCCATCATAGTAATTGCACCATAAATTGAACACAATTTTCAATTCTGCCTTTCACCATGACCCCAATAAAACCAGATTAAAAATGCAAGGAAAAAAAACGTGCAGTAGATTTCTCTGACGTAAATTGTTTTTAACTTGTTTATTGACATCGATTCAACTGGGTGTAATTAGGTGAAAAGCTGGCATGAATAAAAACCGATATATTTGAAAAAACATCTGCACACGACTATAATACAGTCCTTACTTCCAATACGGACGTTTTTAGTTCTCAAAAATAGCGTCCGTATTGGGGTGAATTGGCATAATGCCGTCAATTTATCATTCGAAACGAAGTATTACTTAACTCGTTGCCGATGAATAGTTTTGTTAACCCTGGACCGCGGTGTAGCCGCATTTGCCCAAATCGATTTTTCAATTTTACTGGATCAATAGTGAATTTAGAATATTTGACTGAATTAATTAATTATAGACCGCGTTTTGTAAAGAAATACACAGGTTATGCCTTTAACCGTCCACTAAATTTTTTTCAAAACTGGACGGTTAACCCGGTTCCGGACGGTTAAGGGCCGAATGCGTAGGCGATTTTTTGGGAAATTAAAAAAAACGAACTGGACGGTTAACGACAAATAACTCGGTTCCGGATGGTTAAGAGCATAACCTGTGTATTTTATGTGAGATAAAACAAGTCTATTATTATTTAAGATCTTGCGTTTAAGTCATATTTTTCACCGGCTCTGTGATATTTGGGAGAAAAAAGTTTTCTTCGAAAAATCACGGTGCCTAAAACACGGCGAAATAAGAAAAAAACACCGTATAACCATACAAACAGTGAGAATACAATAAACCGTAAATTACACACTTATATTAACATGTGCCAAATGGGCACTGGCACAAAGTTTTGAACTAGAATAATTTCAATTCAACGTTATTTCCGACTATCTTGCCACCTCTCTCAAAAATATGTTTTTTTTTCTTTGTCTTTTGGATTTCAGGGGTTCCCAAATAGGTCAGTGTGAGAGTTTTTTTTTTCTCGGTGGGTTAATAAGTATTTTTTTTATATTAATCAACGTCTCAATACAAAAACCAAGCCCCTTCATTATTTAAAATATCTGTCTGTTTCCTTACTATTTTAAAATCTGTTATTTTTTTCGTAATAAAAATGATAACGAATCCTCCCTTTTTCTAATTTTCGCTAAATATTTAGATGCCTCAACTCTCGAACGCCGGCATTGAGTCATATATTGCCCGACCCATTAATGCCACTCCGTCACTGAGTAGTCACGAGGTACGTTTAATTATCATAATAACAGTCCTAACTTTTTGATTACAATACACAGGGTGCGCCGTTATGTTTCGCGCCGTTATATTTCACTTTTTCCCAGGCGTGCTGATATGTTTCACTTTTTTGAGAAAATATTTTCCCCTAATACATATCTTTATATGTTAAGCCCTACGTCGTTATGTTTCACTTTTTCCCGATCGGGCCATTATGTTTCACTATTTTTCCAATGTTTTTGTGAAACATAACGGCGCACCCTGTGTAAATCATACGGTTTGATGATTCATACCCCCATGTGAATAACTAACAATATATTATAAATTTTGTTTGAGACATTTTATCCGTTTCTGACCAAAACAATAAATGACTTGACCTTATAACGGTCAAAATGGCTGACGTTACAGCCAGCACCCTCTGTAAAATTTTGAGAATCAGAAAGGCACGATTTCATCCAAAAAATGTAAATTTTTTCTACTAGTATTGTTTTTTCTACTAGTATTGTTTTTTATAAAGCACGTGTAAGATCAAAGCGAACCGAACCTACGTACATATAAAAAAATAAATGAATGACTGGAGACAAATGGTTTAATTTATTTTATGTTTTAAAGCGTTCTTATTGGCCCGTTTAGGGGAATCAGAAGAGGACGACCAATCAGAACGCGGTATATAATTTAGTAGGACATCGGACCATGTTTTGACCAATAAGAACGCTTTAAAACATAAAATAAATTAAACCATTTGCCTCCAGTCATTCATTTTTTTTTATATTTACGTAGGTTCGGGTCGCTTTGATCTTACACGGGCATTACACGGGTATAGACGATAATTTATAAACAAAAACATTGTAAAAAAAAATTCACGTTTTTTCGATGAAATCGTGTCTTTCTGATTCACAAAATTTTACAGAGGGTGCTGGTTGTTAGGTCAGCTATTTTGACCGTTAAATGGTCAAGTCAGTTTTTTTTTTTGATCAGAAAGGGATAAAATGTTTCAAAGAAAATTTCCAAAAAAACAATCGTGTAGTTTTTTTCAGAAATGAGCGGAGATTTCTGCAAACGTACGTGTTGCGAAATTTCATAACTAAATTGTTATTTAGGAATCTTACGATTCAACGAATAGTTTTCTCGCGGCGGAAGAAACAATTGCTGAAGATGAGTTATTGGAAAGAATAAAAGAATCGAAAATGAGCGAAAATTCACGAATTCGCCAGGGCATTTTATCCAACACATCAAAGTCGGGTCTAAATGAGGCGTTAAAAGTTATTCGCGGAAATCCAACTGTATCCGAAAGCCGCCAAAAATTAGCGGATAGATCCTCCTTAACCTCTTCGAGTATCGACTATCAAGTTGTCCATCCAGTTCGAGTTCAAAGCTAGATTCCAAATAAAGTTATAATTGTAGTTTTATAAGGTCCGATAGTTTGTCCCCTATAAATTCTTATAACTTTAAGTTATAAGGTCTTTTATACAAATTTTCTTCCAAGTTTATAAGGTCAAGACTGACACCTCAATGCGTATTAGTTTTTTTTTTACGAAAATTACTTTTTTAATTACTATTTGGAATCTATGATAGAAGTGACACAAATCGTGAAATTCGAGACGTTTCAAATGCATGGAGTTCGATGCTCCAAACGGCTGAACTCAAATCATCTCTGGAAGCAAAAATCACAATGCTCAGTGACCAAATTAAGGGTCTCAAACAGTCCAATGTAATCGACAATGCTAGTTTGCCGCTTCAAGGTCATATTGGAATAAAATTTGGCATAAATAATTACAGAGGGGTTGCTTATAAGGTCAGCCATTTGTGCCGTTATAAGGTCAAGTCAGTTTTTTCAGAGACTAAGGTCAAGTCGCTTTTTTGAGTAGCATGCTTTTTAGGAAAAAATCTTTAAAATCATGTCTTTTTACGTTTTTTTTTGGATTTTTTTTTTCTTGTGGTAGGATAAGAACGTTTTTCATGAATCAAACCACTTAGTTACACTTATCTTGAATAAATATGATGTTTCGTTATTGTTTCGTCTACGCTCTGCGCAGTTATCTTGTCATTTTGAACAAAGTACTTTGACAAGATAATTGCGCAAGTGGTTTATATTTTGTACTCGAAGTAAAAATTAAGATACTAATAATCTAATGGGTTTCTTTTAATAAAACATTTTTAATTGTCAAACAAAATCATTACATTTGTAATGATATAAATATTAAAACCAAAAAAATGTTAAAAGTAATGCATTACTAAACTAGGTTTTTGGAATAAAAAAAAAGAGTCATTTGTGATCGCAAATAAACCCAGCGTACTATATAATCTTTAAGTGCACATTTGACATAATGTTTTTTGCTGCGTAAAAAAGCCATTCAAAATTCTGTATTTATAGATCTGCTAATTGACGCTAATACGTTGGGCACAATTGATTTTCTTTCTCTCTGAACTGAGCAAAAACATATTTTTGAGCATTTTTTCTTAAGTCTATAATAAAATTATCGCCAAAGCCGATTCCGCTAAAAAGACTCGACTAACCGCCGCATTGCAACCATTGAGCAAATTCAAAACCAACAAGTTCAAGTTCAAAATATCCTAATCGAGCAGCTCAAAAACACAAATCAACTGGCGGCAAAATCGCGCAATCAGTTTTATGATGCGGGTCTAATGGACACGCAGCATATAACGCCGCGGTCCGACGCCCCGGTACCCTCCTTACCACACAGTCGCCAGTCATCCAAAATCGAGAGAGATGTGCC
>SCLG01000079.1:31352-46865 GCA_004367875.1 Oikopleura albicans | reverse complement strand
AAATATATACCATATATATATATATATATCATATATTATATATGTCAGGTTCAATCGTTATGTTAAGGTCAGGCCGATTCCAATGTTTAGACTTCTTTCAGCGCGTTTTTTTTTTGCTCATCCCAAAGGGCTCTTAACTATTTATGTGGAGAAATATTTTATATCTAATGAAACGGCTTTAGGAGACATTAACAATGTCTAATGCACCATGTAATATATAATTTTGCTCATTTGTAGTATTATTAAAATGACCATAATGGCATCAAAATCGAATTGAGTTTTGAATAATCCATTAATATGTCTTGTCATGAAGACAGTTGAACAAAAAACAACTTTTTTTAACCTGACGTAACTTTACTGCTTTGAAAAATGGTTTAACTGTAGACCGAACAGTGGGTGCCCACATGTGGGAACAGACACTTTAATGCGAATATCTTTTGAATCCAGTGAAGATGTTAAGACGGTATTTTTTTATAGATGAATAGTATATGTCTGTGGTTCATTGTAATCGTGATACATTATTTTGTTGCTCGGTATTTTCTATGTCTCTTTCTTTGTGGATAATATATACCGTTTAAGGTTAGACAGGTATATTAGAAGTATTTCTATATATACGTTATATAATTATATCATATGATGCATATCTTCCGTCTACCAGAAAGGATATTGATCGATAGAAACTTCAAGAAGTCGTTTGGACTTTTTTTACATATCTATCTATCTATCTATCTATCTATACATATGTAGTCTTTCAGTGGCTATGTGGACCATGTATCAGATATCATTTACAGGGGGGTATGGTTATAAGGTCAAGCTCGAAAAAAATGACTTGACCTTAATGCACTTTAAAAAAAAATGACTTGACCTTAGTGCCATATAAAAAAAAATTTTTCCTAATATTTGATTTTCGCGAAAAATTATGGTCTTCACTCTACAAAATGTTAAAAAAAGACACTATTTTATAGAAAAAAAAGTGTAAAAAGACATGATTTCTATAGAAAAAAANGTAACTTTAATGCTTTTAAGAATGATTTAACTGTAGACCGAACAGTGGGTGCCCAAATGTGGGAACAGACACTTTAATGCGAATATCTTTTGAATCCAGTGAAGATGTTAAGACGGTATTTTTTTATAGATGAATAGTATATGTCTGTGGTTCATTGTAATCGTGATACATTATTTTGTTGCTCGGTATTTTCTATGTCTCTTTCTTTGTGGATAATATATATTATATATATAATATATATATATACCGTTTAAGGTTAGACAGGTATATTAGAAGTATTTCTACATATAAATTATATAATCATATCATATGATGCATATCTTCCGTCTAACAGAAAGGATATTGATCGATAGAAACTCCAAGAAGTCGTTTAGACTTTTTTACATATACATATCATATGTAACATATGTAGTCTTTCGGTGGCTATAGTCATGTGGACCATGTAATCCGCGTTTCACTTCAATTTGAACTGAGTAGGTTATATAAAAAAAGGAGGCGGCAATCGTAGTACGGGCTGCATCATTTAAATACAACAATTTGCTTACTACGATTGCCGCCTCCTTTTTTTTATTTAACCTACTCAGTTCAAATTGAAGTGAAACGCGGATTATCAGATATGATTTATTAATATCCAAAAACTAGAAATTTATGGAGTGTCTCCACCAACTAAAAAAAACATTAAGGGCCATTTTATGTACAAACTGAACTTGAAAATGACTAAAATGAATTTTTGTGACACATTTTTTGTTATCAACTAATGGTCAATTTTATTTGGCCAAAAAATTCTCGAAATTTTTAGGTGTCGAAGATCCGAAAATTTTAATTAAATTGTGGTTAATTAGACCAAAGTTTTTGGACCGTTTGGAAATATTTAGAACTTGAACGGACTCTGAATTGATTACGTTTTTTCTAATACAATCTTAAATTTTTTCCGTTCAAAACGTTCATCATTCATTATTTTACTGTCAATATTTCCATCGCTATCATTTATCCAGGACGAACTTTAGTACCAGTTAAACCGGTGCATTGAATTGAGTTACCACTAAAACGGATCATCTACCTCACAAATAGACCTTTTATCGGCATTGACATAACTATTCGTCTAGAGAGATTTAAGAAATATGTTGCAATGATTAAACGAATTCTTGATTCATTTTCAATTTGATTGTGCATAACTACAGTTATGCACATCTATTCAAATCCACACGGTTCAAGTTGAACTTTATTCGGTCTCAATTATAAAAATATTTTCAGACGCCTCTTCACCATATTACTTTGTCAACGTGTATTTGAAATTTCATACAGATTATACAAATACATTTTAAATACATACATGCTTTAAATTAACTTTTGTGGAAAAAATGAACCCAATACGTTTTTCCTATCGCTCACAATTGCTGCTAGAAAACGAACAGCAAAAAGTTGCACATGTACGGGGACGAGGTGCGCGCGACTCGATCCGGGGACGGGTTAAGGACGGTACGGTCAATTTGTTAACAAAAAAATGCGAAAAAACCTTCATGGAGCCAAGGCAAACATAGTATATCATATACTGTATATGTATCAGTTATAGTTAGTATATCATTATCAATGATACTGTATCATCATAGTATATAAGTTTGGAAATGGTGTGAGCACCCTTTCCCATCCTTTGTGAATCATTTCCCATTTTTCTCCGAACTAGAACTATTGACAATGACCTTCAGTGAGACCGTGAACTTGGCACGTTTGACTTTTTAAACCTACATTTTTTTTACCACGTTAACATACGGCACTTCAAAGCTTGTTTTTTTTTTCTGAAAAACGTTAAGACAAAGTTTGAGAAATTTGTCACTTTGGAAAATCTTCGCCAAAAACGACCCTAATCTGAGTAAGGACACCATATTACAGATTTCTGTACCAGCAAAACTCGTGAGCATGTTGTTTAATTAGAGGCCAATGTTGTGAGTCTTAAAGCATAATAAAAAATAACCTCGAACAGCCTCTTAATTCATCTTGGTAGCAATTTGATTTCAAAAGTCAAATTCAGAAACTAAATGTATAAAATCAAAATGAGGTAAAATTGCTTAAATCGCAATCGAAGGTCATTGTTTTATTGGAAAATAACAGACTAGATAACAAAGTTATATTTCATGGAAATAACTGGGGCCGCAGTGCGGAAAATGATCCAATCCTCAGGTCGCGGTTACAAATACACATATGTATAAAAATATGATTCTTACAAGAAGCCGGCCAATTCCAAAAATTATATGTATATGTAAATAGTATTTAATTTAAATTTAATCTCATTCTTGGATTCTTTTTTTTGCTTTGGTGGTCCATAAGAGCCTATTTAAGGCTAATAATTACTTGGGTCTTTCTTAAGGTCAGCGCAACAAAAAGACGATGAAGTAAATTGAAACGATATATATACAATTATATATATATACAGTCCTTACTTCCAAAAAATTGAAACTATTTGGAGTCACCACTAGAATCAAATAGAATCAATAGAGTCACTGACAAAAATATCGAAATCATTAGCTACTAATCAAAACACAATAAGGAGGTTCTGAGTTCAAGGTCATAATAAAACTAAGTTGGTCTTGCATGCGGCATGTGTCATGCCTTTTCAAAAAAAATTGTTTTTTTTTCGGAGTGAATCACCGGAAAAACGATTTTTTTGAAAAGGCATGATACATGCGGCATGTAACATGCCGCATGTAAGACCAACTTTGTTGATTTTTTACCTTGAACTCAGAACCGTCTTGTATTTTTATTAGTGGCTAATGATTTCGATATTTTTGTCAGTGATTCTNTTAACTGTACAAATACAGTTTATGTGAGAGTTGATATTAATTTTTAATCCTTTACATGTCCACCCACAACCTAATATATGTAATCGCTATGACATAAGGGGTAGAATGAGATTTTATTCAAAACGAAGCCGTAAAATAGATGTTAATTACCCATTGTCGAATATGGTGACAATCTGAGGTAAGTGTAACGCCAACACGGTATTATCCATGTATACTTAGCGTATGTCAAATAATTCTACGTTGATCTCAAAAAAGAAAGAAATATGCGTTTGTTTGCTCTAATATAATAATTTACCGGTTTTAAGCTTTGATTTTAATCCCTGAGTACATTTATATTCGGTAATGAAATGGATATTACACATTTTACATACAGTATGTAACATGTAACATACTGTATGATCCATAATTGTCGGACTTTTTTACCAAACAAAGCTGAAAAAAAGTTTGTTCCCGAAATTCGGTAAAACTTTTTTTTAATTTTCCTTGAAAAAAAAAGTTCAAAAGTACATGACTTTATTCAGAAAAGGGACTTTGTCGGTTAGTAGCTAGGTTTTTTACATATAGAATTTCTATAGAATTTTATCATATATATATTTAACCAACTAACACGACATATACTTACAAATAATTATTAACACTTTTTCACAAAAAGATATTAAAGGCTCTGCGAGGTTCATTATATCTCCGATCGAACCATTAATTTGGCAAGAAAAACGACCAATATTTATTACAACTATATCCCAATTTAATTTAACATTCAACAAAAAGTTCATCGAATATATCGAAAAATATATATTCTCTCACAATTGGGTTATCGACGTTTTGTATAGAAAATAGCTAAATACTCAAATGTCTTTTTATAGAAGGGAAATGTCATTTTATAGAAAGGAATCGGATTCGACATTAATAGAGTACTTTTAATTGAGAAATTATTTCAAGAAGCCGACAAAATTGTGAAATCGACGGATACTTTTGCATTAACTCTCAAGGAGAAGTGTGTGCCGTAGTTGCAAACTTGTTGCGACAATATATTGTATAAAGAGGTCCCAGTTCGCGAAAAAGCTGCGAATATAAGTTGCGATCTAAATTAAACACTGGTAAAAATTTCCGACCGAAATTTCCACGAACTGATCCAAAACGATCTGTAAAACATTATAAGTTACTTACACTCCTTACTACTTTTTGGGACGCTCCTTTTACGGACGATTGCTCCTTTTTGGGACGCTTTTTCGGCCAAAATGGACCATTCTAATAGAAAAATGATCCTTTTTGTGACGATACCCCTTTTTGGACGCTACTTTCGAGAACCGAAAACGTCCTAAAAAGGAGTAAGGACTATATAATTATTTGAATGTCTGCACATACGTGTTGCACATAGAATTTCCCCTAACATTTTCCGTGTGACCCTGATAGTTAAGACTAAATTATATAATGAGATTGTTAAGATTATTTTCAATTGACCTGGATATGTCATATTTTATAGGCATTTTTCTTCATACTTTGCCAACAATTTTCATGAGAATAAATTTGATTATCGAAAAGGCACGCAAAATGTAAAATGAATATCATGTGGTTTATTTAGATAAATTGTCTATCTATACATCATGTTTGTCTACATCATGTTTGTCTACATTTTTATTATAAAATGTATTGACACATTTTGGTCTGGCAAAAAAAAGCTGCACTTTTGTCTCACAGTAAGAAACTGAAACCGATGCGGTTAGAAATAACACAAACATTTGATAAGTGTGAGAATAAGTCGATTTTTTGCACCGAGGTCAACCGAGATTTTTTGTTGTCAGAAAACATTTTTTGTTCAATTCTCTTCTGTGTTTTCAAAAGGCCGTTTTTTCTTGATATAAGTCAGTTTTTAGACTTGGGCTCAAAACCAATCTTTTTAGTAGTAATTATAATGTGACGAAATAAGTTATTAGGTCGACATACGAGTTACAAGGGGCGGTTATAAGGTCAGACAATTTCTCCGCTAAAAAGTCTTATGGTCCATAAGAATAGCGGAGAAATTGTCTGGCCTTATAACCACCCCTTGTAACTCGTACGTCGACCTAATAACTTATTTCGTCACATTATAATGGTCCAAAACTTATGGTGTTTCACTAACGAATTTAAGGTCTAATGATCGTTTTATCCAATACCGTATAGCCCCAGATGCCTATATTAGACCTTAAATTCAATATTCAAAAATAAAATCATTTATATGCTATAGATTATAGGCTATAGTCTATAGCCTATAGATGATTTTATTTTTGTATATTGCGAAATTCATTAATTAGGTATATAACAATCTGTATGTAGTACGTATGAATCATATGTAATCATGAGACGATCTTACCGTGCGGTTTTATCACTTCAATTGGAACAATTATAAACAATTTTTTTTAGTCTATATGTACTATATAGACTAGCTTGTTAATTTCAGATATAACTTTTGCTCAATGATTCGTTTGATTGATTTTCGATTACAACCAAACGTTAGCATATATGAGTATGTCGTATACATAATTACATATATATAAAAATGTTTATATATACATATTGGAAAAGAGAAACTTTTTTCAATCGCACGAAAAAAAGAAAGTAATTACACCCCAAATTTGTTGATACTAAAATCGAGAAAAAGCTGCCGTTCAGACCCAGAAATTAGAATTAAAGTCTGAAACCATTTGGTACATCTTTCGTACATCAGTACTATACATCAGTTGCGAGTTTATTCGAGTTTTTTCACGCTCGTGCTTGTATCGGGCATTTAATTCGAAAAAAATCAACTACCCGAATCGAAGAACTACTTTTTTATGAAATTGCACAAAAATCGCCATTGTTCTCCGGAATGTCCCTAATAAGAGTAAGGACTGTAGTGTAATTCTTTTGTCCACGAACTTTCGGTATATTTGAACTTACGAGATCTATCGATATTTATCGTGTTCTGAGTAACGTGCTATCTCGACACACACTATAGTGCACTATTCTTGGCGGTTTCATCCGCAATTATCAGGTCGATACCTTATTTATATCCCCTGTCAATTTAATTACGCACACAGGTTAAACTTGACAATATTCAGTTTCGTTCAATAAAAGTTATATTTGTCACTCTGAGATTTAACTTAAAAATATACTTAACTAATATTTAAGCCTTTAACTAATATTTTACACGTTGTCTGCAGTTTTTATTTGTTTCTAATTAACCCCCAAACAGGCTGCTCAGGCGTATTCGCATGTGTGTATTAACCAGTGTAGCTACATGTAGGGGCGTTTGTGTGCGTTGACCAACGCCCAACCAACGCGTTGAGAACGTTGGGCATTCGGGAAAATTTTCTCCCAACGCGTTGGGGCAATTTTTTTTCCAAACCTTTTTTGGGAAAGTTTGGCGTTGGTGGAAATTTGGAGCGTTGGCCAATTTTTCCAAAACAGTCAGTTTCCGAAGTTTTCATTAGCATGTATTTCCTGTAACGCGTGACATCTTCTATTCACGGAAAAAATACCGTCTGAAAAAACAAGATTTCAAGTGAAAAAGTTTAGACAAAGAGGAAATTTAGTTTAAGCTAAATTAAAACTTAAAACATGGTATGATCTAATGTTTTAGTCGAATTAATCCCGTCCGGTTTAAGAAAAAAATAAATTTGCTGAATCATGACCGCTTTCATGAACGCGAATGTCCCGATTTATCACTTTATCTTTTAAATTTGACGTAGTTGCGAAATAACTTGTAACAACATTGATAATGGACAAAAGGTTGACAAAAGTTGAAATTATTTGTCCCCTTATCTTTCTATGTCAATGCAATTAATTTGTCAATGTTTCTGCACGTGTTTCGCCTTATAAGGCTGCTAAAATCACCATAAATATAATGTTTCTTCAACAAAAAAAAGGGGGCGGATTGACGACTGAATATTCAGCCATTTATCGATGACTTTATACATAAAAGAAAGAGATCTGAAATAAGGTGGGCTGGTTACTGTTATATAATCATATCGAGTATTGATTTTTGTTTTTTGCTACATTTGAACATGGTTTTGTTCGGATTAATTCTGGCCACTTCCAGCCCGATATAGATTGGTATAGCATACAGTAAAATATAAAATATACCAAAAAAAAGAAGACGGAGATCGGCGAGGGGAAAAGATCCGCTGAAAGCGCTGTTTTTTTATTTTCTCCAAAAAAGCAAGAGAGATCCTCTGCTGCCAGGCTTTGACAAAAACGAAGCATCTAAAAAGATTTATTACAAATTTCGTTCGTGTCAGTCAAAACTACAATTTTTATTATTTATTTTTGTTTGTTTTTTTATCTTCATAATTTGTATTTATTTATTTTTTTTGTTGCCTTGTTCTATTTTTTTTTCTCCAATTGTCGATAATCCAGGATTTCGGGTATGACTGAGAGTATTCAAACGTATGTGTGTTTGCTTTGCCAAGAGGAGAAAAATACATGGGCCATTATTAATCACAGTCCAAATTGGCGTAAAGAGTTTACGTTTCTTAAAAACGACCATATTTGTCGAGCATGTGCGAATCATGAAGGAACTGGTTCGTTTAAATAGCTTTTAAAGTCTCATGAGAATCATGAAGTCGATTTATAAATCTTTTTCGTATTTATCGGAATAAATTAGAACTAGAACGCCAAGTAGAATTTTCATCCGAAACAAGTAGTATAGAGGGGAAATATGAAATGTTTATAAAGTAGGTAAATTATACAATTCAAAATGTCTGAGATTTTTTTAGTGTAAAGAGTTTGTACCTTATATGTATGTCACATACCGTATATGTTTTTTTTCAATTTATGTTTTACTAAAACTCATTTGTATCTTTTATATCTTTGAACAATCTCGATAAATTCATTTACGGACATACCTTTTTTCGCTTCAACACTTTTATAGTTCTTTTTAAACGAGTACAGAGGGCGTGGTTATACGGTCAGCCATTTGGACGGTTATAAGGTCAAGTCGTTATAACAAACCCCCTGAAGGGCCCTTTAATGTAAATATAACTTTTTGATAAGCACATTTTTGTCATGTGAGTGTTGAACTTTTAAAGAAGCATTTGAG
Source organism: Oikopleura albicans (assembly GCA_004367875.1). NCBI lineage: Eukaryota > Metazoa > Chordata > Appendicularia > Copelata > Oikopleuridae > Oikopleura > Oikopleura albicans. Next base: position 38,005 of record SCLG01000079.1, on the reverse strand, counting down.
ATCATAAGGTCTGTTTTCCCTTGACCTTGTAACAACCCCCTTGTCCATAAAAGGAACCTATATCTTATAAATGGAACATCAAAGGTACCTTAAGACCATATATGTTAATAAACTCGGACACTCTTTCGAATGCGTACATGAATTGAATGATATGGTAAAATTATGTATAGATTTTTTACGAATATACTGTATAGTACATTATATATAGACTATATATAGTAGATTCGTTAAAATAAATCACGAGTACCATTTGCCCGAAACATATCTATACAACAGTTTATAATAATATGTTGTACAGTCCCCCGCCCAAATAAGTAAAAAACGTTTTTATTTTTTACGATTATTTTGCCGTTATTAATCAAAAAATGAACCAAAACAGGATCAACTGATCGAATTAAACTTGCTTGTGATATTCAAAAAGAAACGCTCCGAAAATCGCGAAATTCAGAGTTTGAAGCTTCTGCCGGGGCCAATAACGACTCAGTAACGAAATATCAAGGTCGCGTCGGTAATGGACATTTACACTTCGTTATCTTATATACAAACGCCGAGTCTTACACCATCACAATCACAGACGGTTATTTTGATGGTTATAAGTTTGATACATACAGTATGTTTTGCAACTTTCTGAAGCAAAATCAATACGATCCAAATAAGGAAAAGTTCTATTATATTCTCACATTTGATCAGGACGTTTTATAAAGCCTACTTATATATTTGTGCACCTTATGGCAAAAACTCTAGGCATTTTTCACCGTGAAAGTGGTTAAATGTCAAATTCAAAATGTATGTTAATTCTTGAAAGAATAAGATTTTGGGTTGATAATATTCACGTGGTAAATTTAAAACTAGTCAAAGTTACTTATGAATAACATACTGTATGTTACATACAGTTTTTGCCATATTATTTTATATAGCTTTATATGATCTAAATAAATGGCCAGAATGCGTGTTAAAAGGCTCCCGGACGAAAATAAGTGCACTTTATAAAACTTTAAAAACGTATTCGTCAGTTATATCTGATTACAATCAGGGGTCTCTCGATGTGCACCCATTTATGTAAATATACCTTACTGTGAACGTTTAAAAGGAAGACCTTTTTCTGAAAAGCCTTTTAAATATGATTAAAATTGGCTCGTTCAAAATTTTTATGAATCAGGACGGTATAATTTGTAAGGCTTTCAGAAAAAGGCCTGTTTCTAAAACATTCACTTCATATATGGGTTGTTTCGAGAAATCCAATGTTTTTAAATTCGTCGCCTGACTCAGCCGGTCTTTTGGGCCCATTTGGGTTCATTAGGGCCCAAAGTCAGAATAATGTATTTCGTTGTTTGGTCTAATAGGAGTTAAAAAGCAATAATAAAAAAAGCGTTAAAAAAACTCATCTATCTTTTTATAGCAATTATTACGCATTGATTTTTGTTGTCGATTAAATATGCTTGGTATTAGCCTCCTGGTGCCATGACCTGTCAAGAATAGGTTGCGGGAACTCTGGAGAAATATCGATTTGGCTTTTTCTCGCTCTAAACAAGAAAAGCTGTTGGTTATTATACATCTTTCTTTAATGAACATTTTCAAGGTTAATGAGTGCAAAAATAGGTCAACATGTTATTTTTTGGATGACACGGGATGGTTAAGGGTTAAGTTATTACATTTGTGTATGTATATACATTTTGCTGAGTAGAATTGCTCGAAACTTAATCAGGGGCTTTAGTTTTAGGCAAGACGAGAAAAAAAAATAAATGAGCATATTTTCCAAGTTCAAATCGGATGATTGTCATGCGAGTTCGATCGCAGGTGTCATGACGATGCTCGATTAGGCGAGAGATTAGGTTCTCATAATTTCCTATGGGAAATTCTAAGAAGACCGGGCTCGAACAACTTGAATTGAAATCGTTGTCTGGACGCCAAGGGTCATTGTATAGAAACGGACAAGACACATTAAAATAATAACATGCTTCATTATTGCTTTCATGCTACTTTAAACCATGAAAATCTTTAACCATGAAAATCCGCCGTTTTTTCCGTACTCCAGTTTATTGGGCACGGCAAAATGTATTTTATTTAAACTATGATACTCACTTGCAGTTCGGTTATGAAAATTTAACAGTGAAACGAAAAAACGGTTTGGCGCTGGCGTGCATTTTTTACCGACAAAATTCTCTCGTATTGAAAAAGGTCGTAAACGCCAAAACGGGTCTCCCTTTTGATGTTATTTTCAAATTGGTGATCGACGTATCGTCGATTAACATATGTATTTGATACGAAATATAATTTCGTACTGGGAGGACTTCATCCAGAAAAACATGATTGAAAAGATTGTTTCCAAAAAGCATGCTTCTCAAAAAAAAACTGATTTGACTTTATAACGGTCTAAATCGCTGACCTTATAACCAACCCACCTGTACAAAAATTGCTTTATATACCATGCTGCATGGTCCATGCATTATATACCATGTATAGCTGCTGAGACTGACCGAATTCAAGCAATTTTTGTACAGGTGGGTTGGTTATAAGGTCAGCGATTTGGACCGTTATAAATTCCAGTCAGTTTTTTGAGAAGCATGCTTTTTGGAAAGAATCTTTACAATCATGTTTTTTTCTGGATGATGTCCTCCCAGTACGAAGTTATATTTCGTATCAAATACATATTTTAATCCTTGGCTTAGTTCATGGTTGAATGCGCGTAGCTCTGTAATTTTATTTTTTCACTCAAATCTACGAGAATATAAACATAAAATAAGATATAACTAGTGATATATATTTTAATGGTTATGATCATTTTATAGAACTCTACGTAAAGTTTCCAATTCATTACTTTGATCCCTCGGGCCGCAGATGGCTTCCATGTATTCATTTATTCGAGGCGAAAAGTGAGTCATCGGGGCCGCCGGCTCTTCCGCCGTCGCTAAAGAGCAAAGTCGGAAATCTTGAGAAAATTCATGGGGATAGGCCGCCCTTAGCCAATCAGCATCAGCGTTCGCCCGAAGAACTCAAACAGTACGATCCGCGGTTAATGATGTCAGACTGGTTTAACCATCAGCGTTATGCACCAAATGCATTTTTACCGTTGAATGGGGGTTTAGGCGTACCGCCAGGTATGATGCCCTTTCCAAGCCATATGGAAACTAAAATTCCAAACCGGCGACGAACCCCTCAATATGCATATCCACCCGTTACACTTGGCATGACGGATAATTTGGCCTTATACGGCCGCCTACCGAAAAATATGGCCGGTGGATTATATCCAAACGATGTCTATAATAGCACTATGATGCAATCTGCTCTTTTTAAAACACATATGAACTCACAATTGAACCCAACTTCGGAGAGCATGAACACCTCTGGACCATACCCAGTCGAAAATGACAATCTCTCTGTTTAATATATCTTCATTTTCAATTATTTCTTTTAAGTTAATTCCCCACTATTTTATGCCCGCAAAACTGGAAAAAATATCCGAAAATACTACTACTAGTATTTAAAATGACTATGACCTCACTGCGCCCAAAACCCCAGACCATATAACAAACCTATAGTTTTTTTCTTCGAACAACATACGGTTTCTTCCAAAACGGACGCTTTTTGTGGAACAATGTCCCAGTAGTCGAAAAATGGACACTTTATGACTCATAAAGTGTCCATTTTTCGAATGTGGGTCATTTTTCACAAAAAGCGTCCGTATTGGAAGAAACCGTCCGTATTGAGTGCGTCCGTATTGAACGTAAGGACTGTACCATAATTAAAAAGTTTGAAGTAACATTTTGTATTGCTGCAGGTGTTTGTTATATGGTCTCCGATTTTGTCACCGTGAGGTCATAGAGCCTTTTTTGAAATGAGTGGTAAGGTCGTTTTAGGGACGTGAAGTTCAAAAAAATTCAATCAATTTTCATAAGTTTTGTTCTCAGGTTTGTGTGTATAGTGCAGTGTAACGTTATAGAATAAGTGCAAAAACTGTATGCTGTCCCGTTTATCCTCTAATTTATGATTCAAAAGTTATAAAAGATAAGACTTGCCGCATCTCCTGACACAAGGATTCTTAAAATTTCAAAGTACATTAGAAATCAGTCATATTGGCCAATGCTATTTCATGCATTTTATTAACAGACTTCGTTAAAAATTCAGTTTGAATTATTTAAAACAGCTATTCTCGTTCAAAACTCAGAAAAAATTTATTGTCGGGAAAAAAGCAATATGTATTTCATCAATAATAAACAATGTTATGATTGAAATAAATGACCTTTACCAATTCAGGATTGTACCCGAAAAAGAAAATTTCGTCCAAGACAATGGATTTTTGAAAGAAATCCAAGATTTTAATGAGAATAAAAGATTTTACAAGAAAACGAAATTTTCGTCCAAAATAATGGATTTTTGAAAGAAATCCAAGATTTTAAAAGAAAACGAAATTTTCGTCCAAAATAATGGATTTTTGAAAGAAAACAGATTTTAATTTATAGGACATATTTTGCGAGAAAAAAGTTCAAATCAATTACTAATAAACCTATAAAAACATTAATAAATAGATTTTTAATTGCCGTACAAATTAACGTCTTTTCTGGCCATAAGGTAAAATAACGTAACCAATAAAACAGGCGGAATTAAGACGGGAATTTGACGAATTTAGGTGATAATTTTTGAGCTATGTTCACAATTTTATTTGGCCCGTTTTCACAATGCACTTTGCTGATCTTAAAATCTGATTTTTCAGTGTTGGGACATACGGTAGTTGACATCGGACCTAACCCCAAAAAAGAGCTTCATAGTGTCTTTTTTCGGTTTATTATTATTTTTTTATCCGATGCAAATAAAACTTCTTATTTTTTATAACCGTTATCTTGAGACATTTTTTCTAAAACATTTGGTGACACTTCACTGAGACAAATTTTTTGGGTATTTTAGGAAGGAATTGATTTTTTTGTACCCTTGCTAGGTTTCTCTAAAGTTCAAGTAAACATTTCGCCCTAAATTGTCCATTTTAAGATGTTTGTTTTTCAACCCTACTCTGAATTTAACGGTTAAATTTTAACTCACAAGTTGTGAGTCACAACCTGAATTGGAAATCTCAAAAAACGAGAAAAATGCAGTATTTTTCTCGTTTTTTTGAGATTTCCAACTCACGTTATGACTCATAAATTATGAGTTGAAATTTAACCGTTAAATTCAGAGTAAGGTTTAATTTTAAATACTGATTAATTTTAAATACTGATTGAGGCTGAAGTAAAGCACAGTAAATAGTTTTCCCGTTTTAGTTCCGTATTACCTGGTGCCTTTTTATGGACGGGTGAAATATTTTGAAGCTATATTTAACAGTTTCTTTTTTTTTGTAATATGGTGCTTATTCACCTCCGTCAAATTATATAAGGATAACAGTCTTTATTTGTGACATACGGTAGTTTTTTTATTGTCTACATTTTGTTTTTTTCGTTTGATTTTATGTTGGCACAGAGGGGTTGCGTCTCATACAAAAATTCCCCTAATAAGTGTCGGTTTTTTAAGAGCAAATAAACCATTGCCGATATATGGTTTTTAGGGTATCGGTGAGGCGAAGATTCTTTTTTCGTTCCCAGATATTATTATGACCAGAGGTCGACACTTTTGGACCCTACCCGAATTGGACCCAAATTTTTTTGTGTTAGGTCCACTTTATTTTTGCCCGGGTCCAGTAGCGTCCAAAACGAGTCCATTCGGGTTGGGTTGGGCCCACTTTTTTACAATTTTTGCCGACCTCTGAATCTCATAATTTATGACCTCAACTGTAAATATATTGATCTACTAGCTTTTCAAAACGGTGGTTATAAGGTCTGGGTTTTGGTCCGTTATAACTTATAAGGCCTTACTGTGTTTTTGTAGTGAGGTCTTATGGTATTTTCTGAGACTAAGATCAAATCAAAAGTATGTTTTTTTTGGAAAACAAAATCTTTAAAGTCATGTCCTTGTACGCTTTTTATTGGATGAATAAATTTCTAACTTAACTTTCTCCTAAATACAAAAATGGTGCTTAATATGAGGAGAAGTGTAATACTTTATTGTTTATACATTGGTAAACCTTATTGTCAAATATAACGAACTTAGCATCTTCCCCACTTCAAAGTGTTAGTTTGTTTCTTCAAAGTGGACATCGTTATTGGCGCTGATTTATTTGGAACATCAGCCAATTAGATGAATGCAAAATTAACTACATTTCCACTAGGTCATATCTTCTGATTTTTTAGTTTCTCCTAATTGGTCGTTCTCTGAATATATTTTTATCGTGTCCTGATAAACTTCTGGACGTCCAGATATGCGGAGCGTACAATATAAGGTATAATAACGTGTTTCTCGCTTTCTCAAATTTTGTATTCTAATACAAGGCTGAAAAACTAGAAAAGCGAGAAGCGCGTTATTATACCTCATACTGTAGAACGTTATCATGAAACGATAAAAATGTATATTATATATACTTGTATTATAATAACCGATTATTCACTATATTTCGGCTAGGTTAAAGCTGTACTTCTGCTTTTGTGTGCTTTTCAGTTTTCTTGTAAAATTTGCCAGCTGCATCTAGTGACTGTAAAAACGCTCATTCCATATAAACAATTGTACATACTTGGAGAACACTAGGGTATAAACAGAAATAAAAATAAAACTTTCAAACATTATTACCTTCT
>SCLG01000079.1:2252-23909 GCA_004367875.1 Oikopleura albicans | reverse complement strand
CTTTTTGAATATTTAATTTTGTTAAGATAAGTGGATAGGGCGTCTGGTAAGATAAATGGAAATCGCGATACGTTTTGATCGCAAAAGTGTTAAGATAACCCAACTTTGTTACGATAACTGGTTAGGGGGTGTATTTTGAAAGTCGGGTACAGGGGAGCAAGTTGGTTACATATTATATACTATTAGTATGTTATATCGTATCGTTGACATATCGTTGACACATGTAAACTATATATTATATATATTTCATGTGTCCACGATACGTTTAGTGTCGTTTCTCTCTTTACATAAATACTGTATGTCAATTATGTGTTATGAATCATTTACTATGTCACATGTGTTTTACACATAGTCTATGTGTAAAACATACATTTGTGTATGTTATACACATATTTTTCATACTATACATGAGTTTTCATGAAGAAATATTGTTTCTTTTCCGCGAAGTACAGATCCGAAAACGAGTTTTTTGATATGATTACAAGGGGGTCTGGTTATAAGGTCACAAAAGGTGACCGCTATAAGGTCAAGTCATCTTTTTTGCACTAAGGTCAAGTCATTTTTTTTCTTGCACTAAGGTCAAGTCAATTATTTTCAAGGTAAATCATGTCTTTATTCACTTTTTTTTGGGGTTTAATTTAGAACTCGACATATACGTTTAGAACGACCCGGGTAAATCACGGGTAATAATTTTTTTTTAATAGAAATCATGTCTTTTTTCACTTTTTTTGGGTTTAAATTTAGAACTTGACATATAAATTTAGAACGACACGGGTAAAACACGGGTAATAATTTTTTTTTATAGAAATCATATCTTTTTGGACTTTTTTCTTGCACTAAGGTCAAGTCTTTTTTTTTGGAGTGCATTAAGGTCAAGTCATTTTTTTGGGGCTTGACCTTATAACCAGACCTTATAACCAGACCTTCATAGAGAATCTTGATGAGTCAGGTTTCCTCAAAATATCGGTTAATATGTGGAATTTTTCAAAATGCAAATCCAATTGGTAGGATGGATCCCGGAAGGGTTCCATAAAGGGCGCTAATTTCATAACGGTCGTTTATCCCACAACGACTGCTTTCTTCGAGAACCAAAAACGGCCGTTATGGAAGTAAGGACTGTACAACACAGTCTTGCGTTCTATATTGAAATACTAGTTTGCACGCGTTGGAGACGTTACACAATATCCTTACTCCCAATATGGACGTTTTTTAGCGAATAATTTTCGAAAATGAAAACCGTCCATATTGAGAGTAACGACTGAATAACTCCTCATAGTGTGATTATGACGATTTATTTAGTGAACATTCAACGTCTGAGTTGTTAGCGAATCCGACTCCGATGAAATCATCAACGCCCGGAAAAGTATCCCCTATAAGTGAAATATTAATGGCGAATGTTTCCATCCAAATGAGCGGCGAAAAACTGGTCGAAGAACTGAAAAAAGAATCGTCTATTATGAGCACACTGTCGGCCTCGTCCACTCAAATTTCGAGTGTTGACGATACCGTGAGTCCGGGCGAGTTGCTTATTTCTTTTGGCGAGTTTAAAACTTCAAAGCTAGGGTACGAACCGAAACCAAATTATGTTTTTTTTCTTGAATACATATGTGACATATGATATGTCTCATAACGAAAACCGAAATGAAAGAATTGTTTTTCGTTTTTCCCATTTGTTCTTTAGACAAATGAAGCAATAAATCAAAGATTAAGTCACAGGATCTCTTTGAAGAAGTGGTTCATTTTCAACGCGGAATAACCTTATTCCAAAATTTTCCCTATTTGGAATTTGCAATATAAAATTTCGTTTTATGAAATCTCCGCCATAAAATGGTTACAGGGGGGTCTGGTTATAAGGTCACAAAAGGTGACCGCTATAAGGTCAAGTCATCTTTTTTGCACTAAGGTCAAGTCATCTTTTTCTTGCACTAAGGTCAAGTCAATTTTTTTTTTGAAGTATGTCACATACTGTATGTGTTTTGGGAAAACATCTTTGAAATCATGTCTTTTTACGCTTTTTTTGGATGAAGACCATTTTTTTCGGGCTTGACCTTATAACCAGACCCCTGTAACTTTTTGGCGTTTTTTTTTAAATACCGGTATCATACCGGTAAACAATTTTCCACAAACAAACGTAAAATGTAATTAAAGGTGATAGAATGTTTTTCACATGTATTTTTGGTTATTTTTCCGTTTTATGCAATATCCAATCTCATTTTCTCATCATAATTATATTTGGCCGTTCTCACCCTAATCTAAGCCAATCCAGGAGCGAATTAAAAATTATAAAAAAGTTCGAGCCAGTTTGTCCGAGGGCGAAATCCCACCCGGAAAAAGTGGGGATTTTTCATCAATGAGCCAATCGACGGATTTATCAGCCGGGGAGATTAATCGAAGGATATTTAACCGTCGAAAGCCAAATCATCAATTTGAATCCGTGCAGGAAGAAGATAATGACGACACGGAAAATGATGATATATTACAAAGCATGCATTCCACCATATCTGACATCACTTCATAGTTCATTTTCATTGAAAATTTTCAAGACATTTTTTCTGCTGTAGATATATTTTTATCGTCACAACGTGCGATTTGCGAGATCGAATATTCATAGAGCAAATTTCTGCAAAAAATTAAGAATTTTAGTAAGATATAAGCTCATCTAATCATGAATTCGGTCCCCAATTAACAAAATAAAAAGTGAGGTCTTTGGCCGATGGCGACAAAGCTCAACAAAAAGGTTATGACTCATAAGTTATGAGTAATCGAATTTTCGAAGAAACAATGTATTTTCAACTGAGCACGGTCGCATTCTCACGCCTTGGTTAATTGGGGACCGAATTCAAGATTAGACGACTTTATGGAACATTATGATACGCTGCAGATTTAATCAGGTGTTTTTTCTGATGACCTTAATTTTCACATTCCAATCCGAATTCATGATCTTAACTCACAAAGAAAATGTTGGCATTACAATGTCTCATAAAATAACTCGTCACTTACTTTCCCTGTGAGTTAATAGTTACATTTTTTACTTTTCCATTCCAGTCAAGTACAGTTGTTCTACTGTTATCATACGAGGTGTCCAGATAATGGTTTGGCAATATTTGTAGCAACCAGCGTATATTTTTTGTACTTGGATTAATCTTTTTTTGTTTTATTTTTTTAAGTTTTATTTTTGTTANGAATCCGTGCAGGAAGAAGATAATGACGACACGGAAAATGATGATATATTACAAAGCATGCATTCCACCATATCTGACATCACTTCATAGTTCATTTTCATTGAAAATTTTCAAGACATTTTTTCTGCTGTAGATATATTTTTATCGTCACAACGTGCGATTTGCGAGATCAAATATTCATAGAGCAAATTTCTGCAAAAAATTAAGAATTTTAGTAACATATAAGCTCATCTAATCATGAATTCGGTCCCCATTAACAAAATAAAAAGTGAGGTCTTTGGCCGATGGCGACAAAGCTCAACAAAAAGGTTATGAGTAATCGAATTTTTAAACAATGTTTTTTCAACTGAGCACGGTCGCATTCTCACTCCTTGGTTAATTGGGGACCGAATTCAAGATTAGACGACTTTATGGAACATTATAATACGCTGCAGATTTAATCAGGTGTTTTTTTCTGATGACCTTAATTTTCACATTCCAATCCGAATTCATGATCTTAACTCACAAAGAAAATGTTGGCATTACAATATCTCATAAAATAACTCGTCACTTACTTTCCCTGTGAGTTAATAGTCTGTTACATTTTTTTACTTTTCCATTCCAGTCAAGTACAGTTGTTTTACTCTTATCATACGAGCTGTCCAGATAATGGTTTAACAACTCTACGTAACATGATACAGTCCTTAACCATTTATCGAACGTTTTCGGTTCTCGAAAATAGCGCCTGATAAATGAGCATCGTCACAAAAGAGCTTCTTTTTTTATTAGAATGACCCCATTTTGGCCAAAAAAGCGTCCGATAAATGAGTAAGCGTCCGATAAATGAGCATCCGATAAATGAGCGTCCGATAAATGGTGAAGGACTGTACTTCAGTAAGCAATATTTGTAGGAACCAGCGTATATTTTTTGTACTTGGATTAATCTTTTTTTGTTTTATTTTTTTAATTTTTATTTTTGTTATTATTAAACTTTTAATGGCTCTATAGTTTTATAATCTATTTTTTTTTTGACAGATGACGGATAATGAGAGCATCGAGCTGCAACTGGCCCAGGTGAATTTATTGCTCCAAATGGAGCCTGATAATCCGGAATATATTCAATTGCGTGATGACCTTGCTGAGCTACTTTCCCTTACCCAATCAGGAAGAGTAAACATGGATTCAGTTATTATGATTTTTTTGGACTTTTTTTTAGATTTTTTCGGACTTTTCCAAAAGAGAGCTCCGCAACAGTTAGCTGTGCTTCCCGGTTCGACTGGCGATTTTTGTTTTTGAGCTCGCGAGGCGACTTGAGGCCCACTCGAACTCATTTGTAAACTCGAGAAGCCAGGCGAGGCCAGCTCATTATTTGTCTGATTTATGCCGAGCCTTGGTCGAGAGTGTGCGATTTACGTTTTTATAAAATACGAAAATTGATTTGTCGAGAAGTCCAAATTACTCACAACTAAATGGAAAAGGTGCCTCTTTTTCGGAAAGACTAAAATCGACTCTTTAATGCTTAGGTTGACCACCGTGCACCCTTAATGAGTTATTAACGTAGTTTCCCTATAACTTATAGGCTATAAGGCTGGAAGGTTAAAAACTTCTGATTTATAAAATCTATACGACACAGAGTGGGAGTACAAATCATATATATATAGTGTCCAGATTATATAAAAGACCACGGAAAAATTGTTCAAGCGTTAATAATTTTTCGTTAACTCCCACGAGCGGGTATGTTCCTACATAAGGTCATATCAATATTGGCAATATTGATACGTCTGCCGGATATCGTAACTTTATAGTAGGCGGCTAACCGATAAATTGATTCTATAGTTTATACAAATCGTATGAACTATAAAATTTAATTTATAGAAATTGAGAACATAACCGCAATATAATATTACGGTTATATTCTCCAATTCTATAAATCAAATTGTATGGCGTATACGATTTGGATAAACTATAGCATCAGTTTATCGGTTAGCCGCCTACTATAAATTTCGATATCCGACAGACGTTCTCATTTTTGTAACGATAAAAAAAATGTTTTTTGGGACATAACAAAATTAGCCAGCTTTTAAAATAAATCATCTGGTTTTATTGGCGTCTAAAATTGACCAGAAAAAAACATAATAAACACCGAGAATATATTTAATTGCTTCCAATTAAAATTCGATTTCCAGCGTGGGGCGTACGTAAAACGCACTGGACATATTTTGGTTCCTGCTTTTTTTCCGTGACTAAATTTGAGCTCAAGTCAGGCCTCCAGCTGCGTCCAACCAGTGCCCTATCTCGAACATCCGGTAGTTATGAGGCACACAAATTCCAAATTGTTGGCTCATAAAATATAGATTATGGAACGTTCCATAATTCATATTGTCCAGTGCCCGTTTTTAGATTGCTTTTTTCAATTTTTATTTCAAAATTATTTATAGCAGATGATTGCATCGGGCTGTGGAAATGGGTGCGCTGGCTAGACTGCTAAGATTTTTTCCGCAGGATTTTCCAATTGTTTCAGGCGACAGCCAGAGACGATTTTCCAGATATATTCTATATAGTTTCCGCCAGTGTGCCTATGAGTTGACTTGATAATTATCCCGATTTTAGCATAGACAAAAGACATCAGTCACGTCTTAAAAATTGGCAACACAAAATAACAAAAAACTGATTTGCGGTACAGCTGCGGTTTTGTGGTTATATAATTATACCGTTAAATAGCACTATGTCGAAAATAGTATTGTTAAAAATTATTAGATTGGTCTAAATTCTTAATGAGGGCATTTGACGCCACTGTGTGCACTTACAAATAAGTACTTACGAATAAATTTCAAATTGTTTTGAGAAATTCATTGAGAATCTAACTGGTTCATTTTCATAAAACTCGGCTGTTAATTAATAGTTGTGTCTGACTCGGCGTGTCACATGAATTCCCGAAATTTTTTTCGTATTTTCTGAATAGTGGTATTCTAGTTTTTTTCTGATAATATTAAAGATGCAGTTCCTGACCCCTAGAGCACGAATTTGGAATGAAAAAATATGAAAATGAGACACTTTTAACGACCAGTAAGAATTTTCTCATTTCGGAGTCGGTTCACGACGAAAAATGCTCTAGCATTACGAGTTCCTCTCTTGTGTATTCTTTTTTGTGGATTTCAATCTTTGCAAAGTCCATGAGTCATGGATAGGGTGGCATCTAGTTTTTTGAATCACCATGAAAAATAAAATTTTTTTTTTCAAAGGTCTTTAATTCATGGGAATATTGACTTCCCGAAACATTTGTAATAAAAAAATGTGAAATTTCCGGAAATTAATTTTTTGGTTTTTTCCCGAAAATTCCACTTCTTTAAATAAAAAATGCCCATTGGTGAAAAATTTTTTTTNATTCCAAATTGTTGGCTCATAAAATATAGATTATGGAACGTTCCATAATTCATATTGTCCAGTGCTCGTTTTTAGATTGCCTTTTTCAATTTTTATTTCAAAATTATTTATAGCAGATGATTGCATCGGGCTGTGGAAATGGGTGCGCTGGCTAGACTGCTAAGATTTTTTCCCTAAGATTTTCCAATTGTTTGACGCGACAGCCAGAGACGACTTTCCAGATATATTCTATATAGTTTCCGCCAGTGTGCCTATGAGTTGACATGATAATTATCCCGATTTTAGCATAGACAAAAGACATCAGTCACGTCTTAAAAATTGCCAACACAAAACAACAAAAAAATACTGATTTGCGGTACAGCTGCGGTTTTGTGGTTATATAATTATACCGTTAAATAGCACAATGTCCAAAATAGTATTGTTAAAATTCTTAGATTGGTCTAAATTTGGAGTGGGGGCATTTGACGCAACTGTGTGTACATGTACTTACACATAAGGCCTTTTGGGGATTTTACCGATGCCATTTAAGCCTTAAATTTTAAGGACCGAGTATAATTAATAGTTGTGTATTACTCGGCGTGTCACATGAATTCCCGACATTTTTTTTTTTCGTATTTTCTGAATAGTGGGATTCTAGTTTTTCTCTAATAAAATTAATGATGCAGTTCCTGAACCCTAGAGCACAAATTTGGAATGTAAAAATATGAAAATGAGACATTTTTAACGGCCAGTAAGAATTTTCTGATTCTGGACTCGGTTCACGACGAAAAATGCTCTACGGGGTGAGGTAATATGGATGCTAAGCCGTTTTTGGTTCTCGAGTGCGCTGAGCGAATATAGGTCACCAAAAAACGGCTTAGCATCTATATTACCTCAACCTGTAGCATTACGAGTTCCTCTCTTGTGTATTCATTTTGTGGATTTCAATCTGTGAAAAGTCCATTGAGAATTAATAATTGTGGTTACTCTGTATAAAGGCGTAACAGATGAAATGATTGAAGAAGTTAATCGGCATGATGAGGAGTTTGGGATTTATAGCTCAATGGTTCGTCTGAATTTTTTTTTACAAATTTCTAGTTTACTTATAACGTGTTTACAAAAAAAGTGGTGTCCCAATACGGACGGTGTGCCCAATACGGATATATTTTTTTTCGAAAATCGAGAACGTCCAAATTCGGAGTATATTTACCGAAACTATCGTAAATGATCTTAACCAACTTTTCACAAAAAAAATAAGTTAGAAAATTTCAAAATGTTTATTTTTGTTTACTTTATATAAAAAATTTTGTAACTTTTTTTCAAAACAAAATACGTTTGGTTTGCTATTTTAATTATTACGTCGGGACAGAAGTCGTCCGTATAGCGTACGTAGAACTTACGTCAATAAAATTATAAATTCCATTGGTCAAGTTGAGGAAAGTGTGCCTTATTGGCTTACAAAGGAGTCGTCCGGGCACACGCATTTACTCCCAGTCATGATTGATAGCACGAATGGCGGGAATGTGATCGTTCATTATTTATATCCTCAAAGCCTTCAGCAAGTTGCCTGCAAGGCATTTGAGGCTGGAAAATGTCATTATGGTAAAAAATGTCGGTACTCTCATGGCCTTCACATTACCAAATCGTATGTTACCATCTTCCGTGTTTTGAACAATTTTTTAAACTTCAAAAAATAAGTGAATTGACAGCGTTCAATACCGAAGTTGCGGATGTTGGTATGATATGCCTGGTTCCTCATAGACAAGTTCAACATAATACCATTTTCGAAATGGCCCGAATCGACGCCGTCATTGGATCTAATATTTTGTTAAAGGAAAAGATGTTCATTTTAATGCAATTAGTGCTCAAATGAACTTTACCATTGAAACTTAATTTTGGCTTAACTCTCAGGGGGAAGGAGTTTTTGGGAACCCGCAAGTGGAAAATGTGTGTAAATAAACACGCACTTCAAAAATTCACAATAATTCGCAATACAGTTGATGTGCACACAACGCGACACTACCACTTCTCAAAAACCGTCGCGTTGTGTGCGCATCGTCGCATTGTGTGCACACCGTCGCGTTGTGTGCGCACCGACCGCAAAAAACGTGATTTTATCTTAAAATTGTACAAAATATTGAAAATGTTGATTATTATTTAGTTACAGTCCCTCACCCAAATAGGTTACAACATGGTTCTGAAAATTGTGTTACCTATTTGGGTACTTGTTACTTATTTGGGTACTTGTTAACTATTTGGGTATTTGGGTTTTCTAAGCCTGAAAATGGCCTTTTTGATGTTGTATATACATAGTAGTGACTTGTATGTATCGAGAACGGAAAACTATTTTAGTGTGGGTATTGAATAAAAAACAAATTGATTGTTTCTCATAAAAAATCCTGACCTAAAAAAATTGCTACCTATTTAGGTAGTTGAACTTTGAAAAAAAAGTTGTTACCTATTTGGGTAATTACGTTATTTGTTACCTATTTGGGTGAGGGACTGTAGTATTCTATTAAATATTTTCGTTAATAAATTAATTAAAATAAATTAAAAATACATTTTGGACGTATTGGAGAGCAAGATTTGAAAATTTGTATCAATTTAAGAGAAAAAAAACCGTTGCGTTGTCGGGTGTCGCGTTGTGTGCACACCGACCACTTCCCAAAAACCGTCGCGTTGTGTGCACATCAACTGTAATTAAAAAAACTGGTAGAGCCAAGTTGTAGAGCTCGTCAAACTACGTCGATCTGACTATTCAGAAATTGATTTGGGCCACCAGGGCCCCCTAGAGAGCTGTTTGAAATCTCCAACCTACGCAAAAAACACCGTCAATCGAATTTTCTCGAAAAGTTGAAGGGGGGTCAGCAATACCCATTTTGCCGTACGGGACCTCCATATTCCTTAAATCGACGAAAAAAACAAGTTGCGTGTCTATTTACACGCACTTCCCCTTGGGAGTTAAGCCATAAATATTTAATTACAGACTCTTAAATCACGTGAAACAGGTAAAAAATTACTGGAATGAACGCATATTTTACCTGTGTAATCTGGGCAGACGTCGGCACTTGGGTAGTTGCCCTCGGGGCATTTTCCCGGTTTTTCGGTTTTTATCCAAAAACGAGTTAACCCGAGACCGCGCAGTGGGACCAAATTTGGTCCCGGGCGGCTATTTTAGTGAATATCTCGGATCTGGGATAAGATATACTTCTGAAATCTTTTATACTCGAATCTTTTATCCTTCTTTTACTTAAACAAATATGAATCGTGTCATAGAAATGCGCTAATCTGTTGTGGGGAGGCGCTACGTAGGGTCTTTAAGCAAAATTAAGTTTGTTGTTTACGGTACGATGCCGGTACGATGCTTATGATCAGTAATGAGAGATACTGAGTAATTTTGTAAAAAATTAATGATAGAAGTTTCAAACCCCTGTCCTCACACGTACGGTAGTAAATTTAGCAGACAAACCTTCTTGCTAAAGTTAAAAATGCATATTCTCGAGCACCGCATTGTGATTTTGAAATAGGGCTTCAGAAGCATTTATTTCTTGTCCTTTTGGATGTTTTTAGAATATTAATAGAATGTAATTTTATTTTATTTAGTGAGCCGGGTCTGGTTATAAAATTTGAAATATTACTACTTGGTCTATAGTTTATGATCATTACGAATGATTCATTAGTTTTTTTAAGGTCAAGCAACTTTTAATACACTTAAAATTAAAGGTCATTTTTTCACCTGCACTTTTTGATTTTTAATACTGCGACCAACCGCGCCAAAAAGTACCTCCGGAATGAAGTTTGTAAATATTTATTTTCTGGCTTTCTTATTTTCGTTATTTTTGATGATGGTTTTTGTAACCAAATGTTTTTTTTTTGCTATTTCTTGATGTAACTGAGTTTTAGATAAAGAAAAAAAACTTTTCGCAGTAGGAGTAATTAATTTGATTTAATTTGTTTAAAAGCGCTTTTGTATGCATGTTCATGGCATTAAAGTGCATTTGCATTTACATTGCAAGAAAATATCACGACGCATTATTGCTAGTTGCTTATTAACTTATCAAAATTCTGTTGGCAACAAGTCGCGTCATAATTTACATGATCAATAGTGGGTAGATATTTAATATATATATATTTTTTGTTCTACTGAATAGTGTGAACCCACTATTCTGAAAAGTAGAAAAATGGGGATTTTTTGTTGCGGCAGTGATGCCGGGAAACAAGAGGTGGAAGAAATGAAAAGGCAGTTAGATGCCAGGGAACAACAACTACATGAGCAAGAGCTTCAGCTCACAAAGGGCCGTATTCAATTTTGAGTCTTTTTTCATACAAATATACATGCAAAATAAGGTTGGTTATAAGGTCAGCCATTTGGACTATATAAGGTCAGATCAGTTTTTTTGCTTTTCCTTTAAGTCAGTTTTTCTGAGAAGCATGCTTTTTGGAGAAAAATCTTTAAAATCATGTTTTTTAGAGCTTTTTTTGGATGAAGACAGGGGGGAGCCCTCTATATTTTTTTACAAAAATTGCAAAAAAAGGGAAGTTTTTAACGTACAATTTAAAATATCAAAATCACTAATTAACCGCAAAAGAGAGAAATATTCGACAAAAAATGTATTGGATTTTTTACAGGGGGGTCTGGTTATAAGGTCACAAAAGGTGATCGTTATAAGGTCAAGTCATCTTTTTTGCACTAAGGTCAAGTCATTTTTTTCTTTCACTAAGGTCAAGTCAATTTGTTTTTTGAAGTATGTGTTTTGGGAAAAAATCTTTTAAATCATGTCTTTTTACGCTTTTTTTTTGGAAACTTAAAGAGTATACACACGGTATTACTGACCTTTCCCAGTAAGTTCAAATAAGGGTAAAATAATTTAGAGGTCAAAATAGTACTTTGACGTCAGAATTTTCATTTTCTCCCGCTCAGTTTAATTTTCATCGCCGAAATTATTTTTCAAGAATTGGGTTACCGACTGAAATCAGAATCTCGTCAGATTCTTTTCATAATGCATGTCGTAGTTCATAGGGGGATTTGGACTACTTGACCTTTCGTCACATTTTTTTTAGTGAATAAACAAAAATATGTCAAATAATACTTGAAAAAATGCGCCAAATTGCATACAGCCCTTATAAAGGACAGAAAGGCCTTTGAAGCAAGTCAAAATAATACCGCGTTTGTCAACGAAGATGTTAATCAAGAAATTGACCGTGAACTTAAAACGCTCAGAGAGCAAAATGAGAAACTAACCAGAGATATAAATAAACGCAATCGGGAGTTAAATGAGATCAAACGCAAAGTTAAGGTCCTTGAGCAGCGACTGGTCGAGTCCACCCCCAGTAGGGACCCGTCGGATCCAGATTTGGATGAAAAAATCGTCGAGGGAAAACGGCGGGCGGTTATTGAAGAAGATGAGGACTCACAGGTTAATGATGTTGTTCTAAAGCGACATTCAAAAGCAGTTAAAACGACAACTATGCTCAAATCGGCCCTTAAAGACTGTGACTTGTTAAAAGCTCTCGATCTCACTCACATTGAAGGAATTGGTTTTAGAATTATTAATTAAATTAATTAAATTATTAATTAAATTAATTATTAGTTTTCAGACATGTACTTATTTTTTTTTCAATGATTAATTTTAATTAGTTTGTTTTTACTGGTAAATGAATTTTCCGTTTATTTTTCCTTAAATTAGCTTAAGGGGTGAGTTATTATAAGGTCAGCCATTTTGACCCATATAAGGTCAAGTCATTTTTTCCAACATAAATCATGTCTTTTTTGGCTTTTTTTAGATGAAGGCCTTTGAGTTCCAGCCGAGTAAAATTGGAATCAAAATTATTAATTATTGGTGGTTAGTGCCACTAACTTAGTGGTTAAGCGTGACCTGTGTGCAACATTATGGTAAAGGAGGTCTAGTTATAAGGTGTGACCGTTATAATGTCAAGTCAGTTTTTTGCTTTACAGTCAAGTCAGTTTTCTTTTTGGAGACTGAGGTCAAGTTCAAAGCATGTTTTTTTGGAAAGAAAATCTTTTATGTCTTTTCACGCTTCTGGATGAAAATCTCTCTACATGTATCTTGACGTAATTATAACGATATTAGAGTTGACGATTTAACAACCATAATTGTTCAAAACTAATAGCCGGTTATGAATAAGCCAAACTTGACTGAGTTAGTTAAAAATGAAACTTTATGTACGATGTTAATTTTATTGCATTTTGTAATAAAAAATAGAATGATGTGTGTCACTTAATCCTCGATTTGAGCTGACCGAAATTTTTGCGCACCGTTTATGGTGCAGTATGGGACAGAAATGTGAAGAATTGTGCCAGTTTCAGCTCAAATCGTGCAGGGGGCTCTGCTTATAAGGTCATACGGTATGACAGTCATAAGGTCAAGTCAGTTTTCTCTGGCACTAAGGTTAAGTTAGCTTTTTTCTATAGAAATAACGTCTTTTTGCCCTGTTTTTCTATAAAATCATATCTTTTTAAACTTTTTTTTTTCCATCACTAAGGTCTTATTGTGGAAAACAAATTTTCACATGGTTATAAGGTCAAGTCAGGTTTTTCAAAGTGCATGAAGGTTAAGTCAGTTTTTTGGGCTTGACCTTATGACTAAATCGTGATCAAAAGGGTGGTTATAAGGACTGTCATTTGGCCTTCATTGGGTAAAGACACATACATTTTTTTTCTCTCGAAATCATGATTTTTTGCACTTTTTACACTTTTTTGAGGTTGATCTTATAACTTATAAAAACATATATTATTACATGTATTCTATGACTTTTTATCTATTTTACATAGACTAGGCACATTGTATATATTATACAAATATATGTATTAAATACGACCAGATATGGCCTTGAGTCGTTCGTTATGGCGAGTTACCTCAGAGTATACTAATTCCCAGAATAATTATGCACATATTTTTTCTGTGAAATACATCCATTTGACCCTCTTGAATTATAAATTGAAATAAGTGAAGGTTTGCGTAAATGACACGATGACGCAATAACTTTTTATGCAGTTTTTATGGGGGAACATTTCGCATATTACTCTTCCTAAATGTTAACATTTTCAATTCAACGAACTCCTTTGTATGGATATGTTGTTTATCTCTTTGCATAGATACGAAATCTTTAGAATTATTGCGTTAACATAACGCTCAAATAGATAATATTAACATTATTTTGCCCATAATATCAGACCGTGTTAATATTCATATATCGGTATTACATTTAAAAAATGCTCACGAGTAACCCTGACTTTATTTTTTGTTCGTGAATTTAAATAATCTTATTTCGTCAACTACCGTATAAGTACAGGAATTGTTTACAAAAACATTACCAAATGACGAAAATCTCCATCAATAATGTGTTTATTTGATTTGAACATGTTGATTTTGTATTGACTTGTTTAGACTGCGAATATCCAAGATTTAAAAATCGGTGGAAGAATTTATTAAAATTAACTAGTGGAGAGTAGTTGTTTATAATTATGTTTTTGTTTTATTATTTTCGCTTTTGGGAAGTATTAGTACTCGGACTACAAATGGGATGTCATGGACTGCCCTAGGTGGGACAGTCCACTGCATTACGGTGCGGATTCCGGACTACACTTGAAAAATCGGACTGCAGTCAAGTTGTATTACCTTCCAAAATAAGAATTTTTGAAATTAAAAGAAAGATTTTTTGACACGGTTACATTCTTCGATTTCCAGGTTTTCAGTTGTTTTTCTAGCGACCGGAAGTAACCGGAAGTGAGAAATATTGAAAAAATATTGAGACCGCAAAAAAGTCAATAAAATCCATACATCGTAAGATATAGCGATTTTATGATGCAAAAGACAATCGAGTGCAGTCCGATTCTCGAGTGCAGTACGGAATCGGCACCCTATTGCAGTCCATGAGATCCCCTACAAATACCTCCTAAGATTAACAGATACATTTTTTTTCACAATTTTTTGAGGTATTTGTAGACTTCAAATTGTAGTACAAATTTTGTACCCGACTACAAATACCTCCTTATTCGTGAAAATCGGGAATTCATTCCTCACCCCCCCCCCCATTTCTTTCATTTTTTAAATAAACTTATTATCAAAAATTTTATTGAAAATCAGAAGCGTACCATGCAGAAGGGGTAGGTGAAAATAATTTCTTGAAAGGAAGTATTAAAGTTTAAAATTTAATTGTAACATAATTCGAAAAATATTTATGGTAAATGGACTCCTTGGCGAATATTATGAAATTTACTAAACTGAAAGTCATCTATTTGCTTAGATTACCGGAAACACGAATGAAAAATATTGGGCTTGGCGGCAACATGAAATAGGAAAACATATTTACTTATCGTCTTTTTTTCTATTAAAATAATTATTGTAACATTTGTCCGCATGACGTTGGAAAGTTGAAAAAATGGTTTTAAAATCAAATTGACAGCTATTGTCGACGTTATGGACAGTCGGACATACCGAAAGGGCGATTTCGTAATCCGGGAAGGGGACGATGCGACCGAAATGTTTGTTCTAGAATCCGGCGACGTTGAAGTCTCGCATGATGAGGTTGACGGCTCTAGACAAAAAATAAAACGCATGGCGGCACCGTCAACATTCGGCGAAATTGCCCTTTTATTTAACACAAAGCGAACGGCAAACATTATTGCTACGTCTGAGTGCGTCATTTGGACTATTGATCGACGTCGGTTTAAAAAAATCATGCAAAATACAAATGAAAATGAATATATCGAAAGGTGCGTTTTGTACTCTATGACTATTTTTAGTACAGTTCTTAATTCCATAACGGCCGTTTTCGGTTCTCGAAAAAAGCGGCCGTTATGGGGTAAACGGCCGCTTTTTGAGGAGAAAAGCGGCCGTTATGGAAGCACCCCTTATGGAATCAAAGACTGTACAGTCCATACGTCCATTAGGGATTATTCGCATTTTTGATTCTTCTAATGAAGTGAATTTGCTAAAGTGGTCAGTTTTGCAGGTAATTTTGGGGAGGACAAAATTTTATTGAGGCCAAACTGGGAGCAAGGAGTGTCTTACAAACGCCATAGATTTTCATGAGAAAAATCCTGCCGAATTATAAAAAATACACCTTTGAAGTTTTTTTGTTACTTTTGTTAACTTAACTGGAGATTGACATGCTAAAATTTCCATTTTAACCCGTGAAAACTCGGAGGACTAATTAATTTCTTATTGATTGTTTCATATCATATGAAACAATAAATATGAAATTAATTAGTCCTCCTAGTTTTCACGGGTTAAATGGAAAAAGAAAGGTCATCTTAAAGATCATTACTTAAACCTCAAGGGTTTCCAATTTTTTACATTTAATTTTCCAATTTTGAACGGGGTGAAATGCGTCTTTTCTGTTGACCTTATACCCTCTATTTTTTCACCGGTGCGAATTTACTTTATTTCTTTTACATTACGGAGCAGTGTGTGAAAAAAGCGCTCACTATGCAAGTTTCTATTTTTTATGACAGGAAAAAACAACTTGAAGATTAACATAAAATGCATTTGATTATATTTGAAGAGTGTATCATCGTCTGTGGCAATATTCGTGTGGCCAACTAATCTTTGTTTACCACTGATACCGTACGTTTAGTAATCAAAAATTCTGATAAGACGTATAGTTCAATTAACAGTAAAAGGCATTTTGATTTATTTTTGTATGTACATAGAACAAGTAGAATGTCCACCGTTCAAATAGGAGCATTGAATTCCACAAAATACCAACCAGATATCGTGTTCAAACCGCATATTTAAATTTTGACCGCATATTTTTGTGATGTAAAATTTAATGTCTAGGTCTGGCATTTATACCAATATAAACTCAAGGAAAATTTATGGTTCTTTCAAAAAAAAAAAATACTACAGCCAGGGGTCTTCAGATGTGCACTCTCTAGATGATCATTTCTTTCTGGATGTGCGTTTTTTTATAAAAATTTGACTGTATATTTTTTGTTGCATTGTCAGGGCTGTTTTTCGACCTTAACCTTATAATTACACCCTTACTGGTTATAAGGTATGATATTTGCTGGAGTCAGTTTTTTCGGAAGAAATTTTTTTTTCTTTATGGCCCAAAACTGACTCCAGCAAATATCATACGTTATAACCATTAAGGGTGTAATTATAAGGTTTAGGTCGAAAAACAGCCTTGACAATGCAACAAAAAATATACAGTCAAATTTTTATAAAAAAACGCACATCCAGAAAGACGTAATAAATTCCATAAAATCACGATCAGGTCTTCTTTTCAGGAAAAAAGTGTGAATTTCCCAACTGATTTATATATATTTAGATCGACATTTTTACGACGAATACCAATTCTGCGTCATCTCTCAGATTATGAAGTTGCTAAAATTGCGCATGTTGCTGACCGTGAATCGTACGAAAGAAATCAATATATTGTCCGCCAGGGGGCCGAAGGTGATACTTTCTATATTATTGTCAAGGGAAAATGCAACGTCCTTGAATTGGACAAGAAAACGAATTNCCGGCTTACCCGCGGAAAAAGTAGGGGTAGGGTAGCACCTTATTTAGGCCGGGTCAGACCCGGCACTGACCCGGCTCTGACCCGGCTCACTCGGGTCAGACCCGGCACGGGTACGGGTCACAGGTTTTTTGAGGCGGGTCAGCCGGGTCAAAGTCGGGTCAGGTCTGAGTTTTTAGGTTCAAAGTAATTTGCACCATAAAAACATTTTAGTTTCAATGGAAAAATCAATCTCAGTTTCAATGCCTTAGGTAAAGTTTTTTTCAGTTGCAGTAAGCAAGAAAGCAAACTGCCGTAGCACTATACAAGTTACGGATAATTTTTTTTTTTCGGGAGCATATCAGAAAATATTTGTAGCGTGTAAAAAAATATGACCTCCGGTATCGGACAACCGGTAGTACCAGAAAAAAACGGCTAAACTATAAAAACATCGGTTTCTCAAAAACGGCTCGGTGAAATATCTTCAATTTTTGTCAATAGTTTTATTTTTGATGGCGGATATTTTGGTTGGGTCAAAAATGTCATATAACCCCAAAAGGGGTCAAATTACAACTTGGTTTAAACGGGCCCTTATGGTGCTGATTCACGGCGATTACGAATTGGTTATTTTAAAATTCTCAATTTTGAAATTTGACCTTAAAATGGCCAGTTTTTGAAAATGGGGTCAAAGTACGTCTTGCTTTAAATAGGCCGTTATGATGCTCCTTCGAACTGATTTTTAACGAAGATCACGAATATGATATTTAAAAATTGTAGAATGTTAAATTTGACCCCTAAATGGCCGGTTGCCCGAGAATAGGGCCAATTTACAATTTGCTTTAAAAGGGCCCTTAACACCCAAGCACGACCCCCGGACGTTTGTCCGGCCCCGGGTGAAAAAACGCAATTCTGGAGTTGTGCGGCTTTGTTTAAAAGACATTGGAAACCAACATAAAATAGTCGATTACAAAGTTGGCAAATAAAAATACAAATTTTATATACATAATAAAAAATAATTAGTATTGGACCCAGGAAACCTCAAAATATACTCGATGTTTTTTACACTTTAGCCGGTTTTTTCCGGTACTACCGGTTGTCCGATACCGGAGGTCATATTTTTTTACACGCTACAAATATTTTCTGATATGCTCCCGAAAAAAAAAATATCGGTAACTTGTATAGTACTCGGGCAGTTTGGTTTTTTGCTCACTACAACTAAAAAAAAACCAAAAATAGTTGAAAGTTTCTAAAATAAAACTTGATAATTTATGAACAATTCTTTGAACACGTAAAAATTATGGTTTATTCTCAGTGGTCTATTATTATTTTCAAACCNCTCCGTAACTTGTATAGTGCTCGGGCAGTTTGGTTTCTTCCTCACTGCAACTAAAAACAAAACTCAACCTTAGTGCTTTAGTGTGATTTTCAAACCAAAAATAGTTGAAACTTTCTAAAGTAAAACTTAATAGTTTATCAACAATTCTTTGAACACGTAAAAATTATGGTTTATTCTCAGTGGTCTATTATTTTCAAACCAAAAATAATTGAAACTTTTTAAAATCAAAGAAAAGTAATAATTAATAGAAGTGTTATACAAATTGCTGATTCATCAAAAATATAAAAAAGCCGGGTCAAATCCGGGTCTGACCCGGCTTTCCCGCGGGTAGAGCAGGGGTAGGGTAGCACCTTTTTTTACGCGGGTCAGACCCGGCTTTGACCCGGCACACGGGTCTGACCCGGCCCGTTTTTCGTGCTCGGGTCAGACCCGGCATTTGACCCGGCTTGACCCGCGGAAAAAAGGAAGGGTAGGGTAAGAAAAAAAATAAAATATGCCGATCTCTGTGTTTTCGAAAAAAATGCATATGTAGAGAGATATGAACATCTAGAGATACATGTATATCTAGCGAGACATTGCTCGCCGTACTACGGCGAAAAATCCATACAAATATATCCATATAAAAGTTCAACGAAAACATTGTTTGTACGCGTTTTAGGTACGCGTTTAAAAAATATCTAACCCCCTTTTGAGCAAAGTTATAAAAAATGGAACATCTTAAGATTCTATGAGATTTTTCTAAGAAATTTTTCGGAAAAAGGGTCCTACAAACTGCACATCTAGAAGTACATCGGGAAAAACGGTCAGAAAATACCTTTACCACGTTTAGAGGTATTTACAAATTTTCCTAAAAAATCGCACATCTAGAGACCCCTGACTGGATTATGAGTTTGTATCCTGACTGCTTTTGGACTCACCCAGAAGATTAATCGGGTAATTGGAAAAACTTTAAAACTCTACACCACGTAAATTTGATATTAATCCACAAATTCCAGAGTTATTGCTTCTTCCTCGAGGCCAGATACAAATTTTGTTGTAGGGGAAAACGGGGCTGATATGCGTGGGTTCAGTTAAAAAAAGTTCACAATTCAATAACTGTATCATGAGAAAAAAAAATAACAAACCACGTAATAATCGTAATAATCAAGCTCCGCATAAGTCACGATTATAACGACATATAAAACAAATAATAATAATATAAAAAAGATCTGAGAAAGTCATCTATGAACAATAACACAGTATATACTGTATTTGACGATACACTATAGTCGTATAATAATCGTAAATAATAATTGCACTCACTTAGTAATTATGTTTTGAACAAAAAAGTCAAACAACTATTTAAAAAAATGAGTACCGAACTACAAGAGCGAAATTTACGAAAAAAGTTGTATCGAATGCCCAATAATTGTACCAAAAAACAGTACGTATTTGTTTTAAGGATTTCCGAGGATTTTCAGAAACCGAATAACCGATAGTATATCGGCGATAGAGAAAATATCTAGGGTTACCGATGTCGGCCAAAGGGTTTTTTTTTGCGCTAGGCTCTACGCGATTTTGAAAAAAAAACGATCTTAAAAATTAAAGTGACCAACCGTCAGCAAATTACAAATTTTACTATTATGCCTACGCCCTGCGCAATTATCCGGCACTCTAAAAACAGCCTTTTTTCTCTTTATCATTTGTTTTTCAATTTTAAGTTTTTAAGAAGTTACTAATTGATATATCCTGGAATGATTGCATACGAATTGACCATAAAACCTAAAAAACCTGCCAAATAACATCACGAGCAGAAATTTGTAGGGAATTTTCAATTAATTGAGAAAAAAAAATTAACCGGATAACAACACGAGCGGGATTTTTTGGGAAATTTTTGAAGTAGATCCCCATTTACGCTGTTATCCGGCACCCTACGCAGTTATCAGGTAGATTTTTTACTGACATATTTTCCGGTTATTGCGTTAACGCGCTGCGCAGTTATACGGCATGTTAGTTGGTGAAGCCGGCAATAAGTGTGCAGGGGTTAATTGATTTGTGAAATAGTTTTCAAGGAAATATAAATAATCAGTGGTAACTTATCAAAGTGATTTTTTGTTCACATTTTAACTTCATATTCACTACAGGGGGGTCTGGTTATAAGGTCAAGCCCGAAAAAAATGACTTGACCTTAATGCACTTCCGAAAAAATGACTTGACCTTAAGGACGGGTCTATAGAGTTGTTTACAAATAAAAATCGAAAACTTGAAAACTAGCTTTTAGTAAAACTTTTATGTGTTTTATAAATTTGTTTAGGTTCTACTACAATTATGAAGTACAAACAAGTTCATTATAGAGGAATTTCTAGAAAAAAATACCGTCCAAAAAATTCGTTCAAATTCCTAAATGAAAAAAATCACCCATCTAATTTCCTAAAAATCTGGTTTTATTTTGTGATTTTTTTTCTGAATTTATTTTTGTATAGTAATTAATAAGGTTCGAAGAAAGAGTGGGTGAAGTTTGGTTTTAAAATTCTATCTAAAACTTTATGTAGTGGGCACTTTTTAGACAAGATGCCCGTTTTTTCAACACCAACAGTAAACTTAAACGCTATAGGCTTTCAGAGTTTGCATGGAATATATTTGTTTTTTCTGTCGAAGTTTAGGTCTAGTGTTGGTTAACAATAAAATGAAGAGTTTTTTTGATAATCTTGTTTTGATCAGTCTTTTAAAAGGTCAAGAGTAGTTGCGAAACCCCTGTCTTTTCCAGTTTTTCAAGCTCGAGTTCTGGATATTTTAATTAAAAAAACTCTTCATTTTATTGTTGCCATTGATATTTGACGCATTTTCCCAAAAAAAAAATCAATCGCATGAAAACTCTGATAGCCTATAGAGTTTGAAATATGAATTTTCTTCAACTTCACGCACACGTGGTGGCGCTACGTGGGTGGTTATGGTGTCGAACATTTTCTAATGAGATACTTCCAACATTTCTACATAAGCTCGAAACACAAATTAATGAAATCAATGACGTGAAATAGCTTTTATAGCGTTTTCCCGTGAAGCAAATTTTGTAACTTGACTTGACCTTATAGCGGTAACCTTTTGTGACCTTATAACCATACCTCCCTGTACAAGGTGTAAGGTTATAAGGTCAAGATCAAAAATTTAAAAAATGGCCTGATCTTGTGCAAAAAAAGTGTAAAAAGATTTTCATCGGAAAATTTTTTTTTATCGACTTGCCAAATAATACCGCCAAAAAAGTTGCAAGAACATATTTTGCTCTAGTAAGTTCTGTATACGAACATCCGATAGGAAAAAAGGCCTAGAGTCGTCGACGTAGGTCCGGAATAT